>MU888103.1:0-12927 GCA_036418205.1 Ostertagia ostertagi
ATACGGAATTCGGTCGTAATCCCGTTGACGTTCTCCAATTATTTCCCGAGAAATTTATAGCTAGACATCATCAGCTGCTTTACTTGAGGAACTTAATGGAGGGCGGATTGCATCTTAGGTGGGCAGTAGGTAGCCTCTTTCGTTTCTAAGGCATCGCTAATATCTGGTGGTCTGTTTCAGTGAGCCCTGTCCACCGTTTCATGTCGCCACGATCCTTGTTGGGCCCTTTCACACTTCTGAGCGATCGCTGAACCATAGCTCCCTTATAGGATGAAAGTTGTTTACAGTAATCAGTCGTCTGGTCGACGTAAGTTTTGCGCCAAACCTCGCATTCCAGCTGGATACTCGGTTTCCATAGCAATAACTCGGCTTCTTGAAATTGACAGATTCACTGCAGGTGACTGCGGCGTTCGTTAACATCCATCTTCAAAAGTAGTCCCTAGAGACGAATGGTTCAACCAGGAAGTAGTTAGACAAGTGAGATGGGTGTGGCTGAAGTCGGGGATGGACAGTCCGTTGGAGCGCCGATTGAGAAATGTGAGCGCGGAGGTGTGCGCATGCGCTGGTGTCGTCACATGCCAGTAGCCCATTGTTAGTTAGTGCCACTCAAGTTCTGCAAAATAGTACTTATTCTAACAACGGTTTTTTTCGCTCTCAAATTCAGCACTGAAGGATTTCTTTTGAACACCTTTCAGCGTCTAAGGAGGACCAGCAGGTTCCTAAAGGCATTCTTCTATAGTAAGCTTTGTTCCAGACTTCACTGCACTAATTTGCTCCTACTGCGCACTTCCCTGCCATTCATGGATTTGCAGAGGTAAACGGATCTCATAACTATAGCTCGAATGTTACGGGAGGCAGAAAATCATTGCCTGACCTCACTTCACTAGAGTGGATTTTCACGACATCAAGGCATTCAATTTTATAGCTAACTGCATTTTTTCAAGGCTTAATCTATGAAGATATGGGCTTAGAATGTACTTAAACGTTTATGAGATTCCTATGGGAGTATAGTGCATGGCGCGTTCTGGGGAATCGTACACAAGAAGCCTTCTTCAGCATTTATGAGGGGCTACCGTAACCCGAAAAAGACGCAAACTGAGGTGTTATGCTGCGGTCGCCGCACGCATCACACCAAGCTTTACGACGAACACGCCAAGGGGACGCAGGCCATATTGGGATTCATATAATGGAATGAGAGCGTTTAATTGTATGCGTTTGAAACGCGGAGTGTTCTGTTGTATCTCTTGGTAAACGGAGTATCATATATTGACTCTCAACAACACAGTGGTGTGGATGCGCATCTTGGACTTGCACATCATCAGCACACAAAGCGTTACTTGTGGTGCTTCATAGAGCTTACTACAGTTACGCAAGCGGCGTGGTAAGGAATCACAGCCATTCGGGAAGCTTACTGACTTTCATTTTTGAGCCACAGATAGTGCGACAATGACGCACACACCAGCACATCCAATAATTCATACGCAAAACATCGTAACACCACACCTATGCATCACATAACTTAAGTTCGCATGAGAAAAGAATCGTAAAGTAGAAACACTGTGCAATCACAGGTGCTATGGTATTGATTCTGTATGTGCGCCTTTATATATGTCTCCTCTATTGGTAGGGCAGCGATAAAGCCAGCGATATGCTTGCGCATGCGTTTTGAAAGCATTGCAACTCATTTTTTTATTTATTTCCATAATTGTACCATAAAGGGGCTAGGACGGAGATACACTCTCAGATTCCCTGAGTGTAGCTCCGTCCTAGCCCTTTATGGTACATTTGGGCGGCTTCAATGCGACCTCTGCCTGCCAAAATTGTGCAGAATCTTGAAATAAATTTAGTAACGTGAGACGTCTGCGCTTTCCTCTAAGACTTACATTGGCCCAACTCCTAAAAAACGGAACAGTGCGCTTCCTCCTACAGTAAACACTCAAGTAAGTAAATGGTTGAAAAGAAGGGTGTGCACCTCAAAAAGTGTAATGTATCTACCAGAACTTTGAATTATGCGTGCGACCCACTCGGCCTAATTTCTGGCTTTATCAAGTCTTTTAAACGCTTATAATGTTCAGATCCGTAAGGTTGATGAGAACGGGAAGATTAAAAGTAACTCCTTACTGAGATCGATTCCGTTTTGTCTTGATTTGCTGAGTAGGCTTTGTCTCTCTCACATGATAAAATTTCACTCCTCTGCCTTCTCAGCGTTGATGATTTAAAGCGTAAGATGGGCGTCAGCAATCTTCAGAACTTTGTGAACTTGACTCTTTCGACCACAGCTTAGCTACGATGAACCCACAAAGAAGTATCCAAAGCCATGTCCGAAGCCATTTCAGATACAATCTATTCAAATTCAAAATCTTCCGAGGACTTATTCTAGGAATTTGCAAACTCTGAGGGATGTTCTAAGATCATTTAAATCAGATACAACATTAGTTGCCACCGGCAGGGGAATGTTCTGTTCCCCCCCCCCCCCCCCCCCCCCCCCCCCCCCCCCCCCCCCCCCCCCCCCCCCCCCCCCCCCCCCCCCCCCCCCCCCCCCCCCCCCCCCCCCCCCCCCCCCCCCCCCCCCCCCCCCCCCCCCCCCCCCCCCCCCCCCCCCCCCCCCCCCTTTAAATCAGATACAACAATTAAAATTAAATTTGTGCTGTTAAACGGAAGGATACATATATGCGGAAAAACTTCAAGCTTTACGCGTCAACGTACTACGAGTTGTTCTAAGAATTTGCTACTTTATTCTAACGATTTGTCTTTTTGGTGAGTTCAGCTTCACAGATACAGCAGACATTCAATTTCACGAATTCCACCGAAGCAGGCATGTTCCAGTGCATTTGGCGTGAAGCCTGGTGTAGTGTGCACGATTACGACAACGTAGCACTCCATTTTACGCCCTTTTTGGGTTACGGTAGCCCTTCATAAATGCTGAAGAAGGCTTCTTGTGAATCGTACAGGGAGGCTGATTTCTATTCGCCGTATTGATAAGTTTATTGGGTCTCATCCAGTAAGGGGGGGCATAGCGATCTAGAGCATTTCAAACCATGGAAAGCACATTATTTTATTGTAGACGTTCAGGACTAAGCCCTAGAAGGGAAGGAGTCCCCGGGTCCGTGAGCAATCTTGGCTTTCCCCGGGGGACTTCCTCCCCCCTTGGCTTAGTCCTGACCTGCTAACTAGGTGAATTTCACTTCTCGTAGACGTTAATGTCATCTAGTACAAGAATACATACATTACACAAAACACCTGAAGAAATAACATAGGAAAAAAGCTGAGAGCAGCAACTTTAAAGGACTCCTTTGACTACTTTTGACATACTTTCTGCTTCTAGGACTAAGCCTTTTGAAGGAAGGAAAGAAATCAGAGACGCTGTAATAGTGTGCATATGCGAGAGTGCCTAGAGAACACTACAAAACGCTGAATCACCAAGACTTTCGGTTGACCGCTGCCCTTACCGGATGAGACCCTTTCTGTTTTCTTGCTGACGCGATATTGTTGCCAGATTTGAAAAGTTAGAATGAAATGAATTATGTGTTTTTCTTATTTTTTTCACCCAGTTTTCATTTTAGTGCCTTTTATTTGTATCCTACCTATTTGCACCTTTTTCTTTTTTTTCATTATTTTCCGCATCTGTTGCAGTGATCCTTTCAATCCATTTTTGAGGTGAACGTCTAAAATGACAATGTGAATCATCTTTTTTTTCTCTCACCTTTTTATCTTAATTTTGGTTTTGCCGGAATCCTCTCTGTCTTGTTCATACAACACTCACTTTGTCTTTTTTTGTTTCTTTTTCATTTTACTATCATTATCTATTCAATCGTTTTGTCTGGTTCTTTCTCTTACAGTAACCCTGCGAGCTCAGCCTCATTGTTCACGGGTTTTCTTTGTGACAAGTTTTCTTCGACCATTAACTTTCTTCTCTGTTATCATAAACAACTGCGATATGCATCGACTCGTTCATTCTTGTTGCGTTTCATACGCTTCGTTGAACGTTTCGTCTTTACGATATAACCCATAGCTCAGCTGAAGCACGTATGGGGCATAAATCTGTGCCCTAAGGCCGATGTCAGACTTTGGGAATCGAGCGATTTGCTGGCCGCGATGCGACGCGGACGCTAGCGATTAGCTCGATCCGCAAAGTCTGACATCGGCCCAAACGCCACGGTGCTTTATTGATTGATGCGCTAATGTGATCATGCTTTTTAACTTTTTCTTCTTTTTCCTATGTATTACTCGTGAAATTCTCTCACTGCTTGTTGCTTTGCTCTCCTTCTATCACTCACTCTTTTGATTTCAGATTTTTCTACATCTATTACTTGGGGGTGACGATGTTGCTCTAAAGGACCACGATTTGCTCACAGGACGTGACATTGCTGGAAACTCGTGTGACAACATATCGGCAAAAATTCTTTCCACACAGATAATGAGCGACATTTTCGAGTCGATCGGCTCTGATGTAAGTACTTTTCATATTTTCAAAGTTCTTCTCTGGGTTAAGTTTCATAAACAGGGTTTTGGCGGAATCAGAGAAAGGAGCAAATGCCAGAAACCCAGAAACCGGCAAATACGCACCCAGCTCAACGTGTCGGAAAACGAAGCGTGCCTTCATTCGTTGGGTTACCCGAGCTGATTAATCTCGCTGAGAATGACGACACAATGGGTATAGCGTCAAGAGTTTGCAGCTCGTGTGGCTGCGCCGCGTACTCAGGGGGCCGCGCGCGGCGGCTCTGTGGTAGCTATAGTTAACATATAGATGCAAAAGAAGTCAAGTTATCAGTAGGCATATGACCTGTTTCGCGGTTTCGCCGAATGTCGTCATCAACATCCATTTCCTCTTCGCTGATTTCTCCGAGTATTCCGCTCTCCGAAAAGCTGAGTGGGCACGTGCTCACATATTTCAACTGCTAAGAGTCTTTATAAATTTCATGAAACGCAATTTTTATTTTCAAAAACAATTTTTTTTTCGAAAATTTCTTTAAAGTCCTCTACTATTTGCTTTTATAGAAAATGAGGAATTCTATTACATTTCGAATAATAAGTAGGCGTAGATTCACTTTCGTTTAATTATATCTATTTTGTTTATTTATACCCATTTATATTTGCTTTATTTATCTTTTATATTTATTACATGTACTTATTTACGAATTTGATCTGTTCTGTTTATCCCATGTTTGTGGAAATGTCTGATACCATAGCTCTTTCTGTAAATAACCTTTTCGTTATTTCAAATGATTTTGAAGTGTTTTAGAGTATTTCGCCTCTTTTTTACTTTATAAAATTCAAGGTGAATTTATATTGTTTTTTTATGTGAAGCTGAAGTGTGGAAAATTTTTTCCAGTCGAAGTCAGTGGCTGTATTGATTGGCTGAATTTGCATGACACTGAAAAATTTTCCATTTGTATTGCTCCCACTTTTGCTTTTATATGAGAGAACAGAGTGATAGAAGCTAAATAAGCAACCAGGGAAAGCCAAAAATAAGAAGCTTCTGGAATTTATTTGATTCCCTGAATTCCATGGGATGCTGCACCTATGTATATCGATTGTTTTGGTGGAAGAATGGTAAGGTTTTCACGTGTTCCTGAATGGCTGTCGTATCATCGAGCCCAATATGTACACTTTTATCATCGTTGTAAGACACATAGCCTATCAATCAAATCGAAGATTTTCAGTGGGTTACCTGTATGTGGCGTATTCCTTCAAAGTCCAGCAGAGATTCGTAGGCTATTTTTATCGTTTCGATTGTGCTGCTTGACATCTCCGATGACAGGGCGTGACTTTTTTTCGGGATGCAACGGTGACGTTTCCGGTTTTTCTCGTTGCTCTGGTCCGGTTCGGAAAGCTTCAAAATGACGGCAACCCTCACCACCTTTCTGAGTGCTCCGCCCTATTTTATAGCACGGGTATTCCATTTGATACGGCTCTTATAGCCGGACTGGCTCGCCATATCCATTGTCTGATTCTGCCCGATTTCTGTTCATGAATTTTTTCTTTCACATGAAATTCTTTCACATGAAATTTCTTCACTGATGAGACGGGTAGGGTAACCTGACGGGTAGGGGTAATCTGAGTACGATTGAATTGAATTCATGGACCAAAAATAATTCATGTCAAGTAGCGCTCCACTAAGAAAATACTCGTCGCCTTCATTTAAAACTCCCAGATCAATGTAGTGTGTGGGCCATCGCCAAGCAGAGTTGGTCTCCCTGCGGTCACAGGAATATTTGAGGATACCTGCTAGACTTTTTCATAAAGCGAACCCACCTTGCCACCGGTGGGGGGGGAGGAGCAAAACGCTGAAAAAATAAGAAGGAGACCAGACTTTTTCCCCAAATTCCCTACATTTTTCGCAGAATTCTGTGGTTTTAAGGCCCACAATTTATCGCCATCATACTATATTTGCTCGAACTGTGCGTTACTTCTTCCCTTACTGATGGGCGCAGGACATCCTAAGTTGTTAGTCTCTCTAAGGGCGTGTCGAAACGTGACTAACATTACTTCCTTGGACCCTGTTACGCCCCTTTACAATTAAATCTGCAGTCATATCAACTTTTAGAAACCAACCTTTCAATCGGAATAGAAATACAGTAGTTAATTGTGATGACAATGGGTGCCCGGTTTTAGGCGTTCACTTGGTAAGCGCTGCTGCTCGGTAGCAAGATGAGCGAGTTCGAGTCCCGATTGGGCGAAAGCTCTGTACAACCCACCATTTTGTGAAACAAACAAAAACAAGAAATAAAAGTAATCAAATCTAATAAACAAAATAGTTTAATTGTATACTATACTTGATAAGTTTAATTATATACTAAACAAAATGGTTTCATTGAGGTAAAGTATGAAGTATTAATCTTGCCCAAGTACTTTTTTTGAATCGTAAACTTCTTGCCCAGAGTGCCTTTGCGGTGGCCATGGGATAAGTGCGATGTGAACTTGCATGATCATATGGCTCGCTTCCTTTCCCCTGTACTGTACCCCTCGATCGTGAGCTTGAGCAAGCGGTAACGGGTGAGGCCTTCGCGATTTGCCACAGTAAGGACAACAACAGAATACGTGCGCCACTCCGTAGCACTCGTGGTAGGAGGAAATATCTTCCCTACCGCGTGATTACCTAAGTCTGGCAAAGTTAGAAGCCGTGGCAAATTGTCTGTGAAGAATGCGACATGTTTTTGTCTTCTGCTCCAGGTTATACCAAGTAATATTTTGGGAATACATGACTTCAAAGGCCATGCTTCCTAGGGTGAGGTTGGACAAAAAAAACCTAATCGCCGTTGTTCCTTGGTCCTTCATGCGACAGCTACGGTGTGCTTTATGGCCACCATCTGAACTCTGCTCTTGTCTTCTCCTGCCATATCAATTGATAGAAAATTCTAGAATTCCAGAAAACCGGACCAAAGGACCTTCAAGTTTGGAGAAAACCTAAAACCTTCGAGGTCTAAAAAGGTTTTCCCCGTTTGCCAGTGACAAGTCAATGCCTCTTTAATGTGATTGGCATTGCCTTGCACTTTGGGCCAAGTGTGTATGTATGCCTGAACAAAGAACATCTCCCGCGAACGTGCCCTTAACCTTTTCCCCGCCCCACTGCGAAAACCTTCCAATTAGAAGGCCCTTTGCAGTCCTTAGGACAATTTATGCTGGTACTTTGAGTAGCTCCAAAAATTTGACTCAAAAGCGAGGTCTTCTGAGTGTATTTATCGGGTTAAGGGTAAAGGGTGAGGTGGGCGTGACGCGCGTCGAAGCGGCCTCATGAATGACAAAGCCTAATCCAAACTCGTACTTTTGTAGGCAAAATTTCGGTGCATTCTTACCTGTGCATTGCCTAATAGACAACTACAGTCGTTTTTGGCCTCCCAACAGCGTGGATAAAAACTACTGTTAGATTCTGTTGGTCTGCCAAAATTGTGGGCTTGGTTAGCTAAATCGAGTTTTGATCTCACGCACACGCTAGCGGCGCCTCTAGCCATTGCCCTAGATCCACCCTCTAGAGCAGACCCTTGAAATTGGGTGAATTGCTGAATTTCGGCTACTACATACCGACAGAAAGTAATTACTGGATTACATGGAGCGTTGTTTGACGGCCTGATTCATGCGTGACGCAATCGCGACCCCATTATTGACTCAAGGAGAAACCTGACCTGAATAGGCGCTTCTTCAGGATGATCGGGCACGCCCTTGTCTCTTTCCTTGCTGCTCTCAGTCTCACATCTTGTTCTTATTCTTACCACCGGTCTTAATTGAAGGCGTACTTGGTTACTAGTTTTGGTAAGCCTATTACAATTAATAATATTTAACTTCAGCTTATTTATTGTGTGCAAAACCTTAACGCTTCAAAAGGCTCGATCGTCAATCAACAGATATTCTATTATTTCTTAGAATAATTAAACCGCTACTTTTGAAAGGTTGTCTCCGCAGCAAAAATATTATTGCCATCCTGTTTTCCGCAGAAAGTCATGTCGTAATTACGGACAGTGTAGCGTAAGTGACATCGAAAGGCATCAGAGTCATCAGAAAGCAACCGTGGTATTGATTTTTTCAGACCACTGTCACGTATGCTATCAAAATCCGCAATTACGACACGTTCTGAAGCGCGAAACAGAGTGAGTTTATGCGTTTTTTTTTCAACACTTCTCTTTAAAGTCATAGTTTGGCAAAAAACATGAAGATGGGACGAATCAAATAAAACATACTAAAAGCGCGAAATTAATTAAAGATACGGTAATATTTACTAGTATCACTAATTTTGATGATACCAAGGCTCTTCAGCTCCCCCTCAGCCCTCTAGTTTTCCCTAATTTTGTTAGTTAATGTTGAAATGCTGGATATCTCGAATTTTTTCCTTATTGGAGGAACTTTAGGACAACAAGCTTCTTCAAATCTTCTGGAGAGATTCTCTCGTCGTCGGTCAAACCATCACAGAAAGTAAATTGAGGAGCGGGTAAGCGTGGCGCATTCTGAAGCATGTTGGGCCAACTGATTTTATGCAGCTAAGCAGCAAAGTTTCCAGTCTATCACATCATCACTAGTTGCCAGTGCTACTTTTTAGAGTTTCCTACAGCCTTAGAGGCCGACGTTTGGCCCACTCAACGAGCTGGGTAGGGTTACCAAGCTAACGGCTAGATCTGGTCAAACCAAGGCTTCCTTTGAGAAAGAATAGTGAACCTTAGCGTGACAACATCGGGGGGGGGTTGTATATGCAACTATGTATGTGGACAGAAATAAAGCTTTCGCCTGGAATAACTCGGAGGACGGCTGCTATTTTCAGCGTCCACTCATGGGCTACCACTTGGTATCGGTTCTTGCGTGGGATTTTCGAGCGCCAGAAGTCCAGCGCTCAAGCGGGAAACCTCTCCACAACTAGTATATCCGGTACTCTCAGCGATCCATTAGTATTGGTGAACAACAAAAAGGATCTGTGCAGGAAAAACTGGTCTTCCTTCAGTAGACTACATTTATTTGTAGCCAAAATTAAGATCGGCCTTGTCCTTCCGGCTATAATCACCACAACCTCCGCTACTAAAGTGAAGGTCTTGGCTGTTTTTTCCCTCGCGTGGTTACGGTAGCCATAACAAAAACACGGTAACTACAAGGATAAGTCAATTACGAGGACTGGTTGGCGTCAAGGTGAAATGGAGAGTAAAATGGGTAGCCCGGGAATGTTTTCGTACCTCAAATTCCGTGAATCTGGCACATTTGGAATCACGCTGTGAAGGGAATGGTGCATTTGCATATTCTGTCCGTTTTGAGTCACCTTGAAATGCCAAGCTAACCCGTTGCTGATAGCGTTTACCGTACCGCATAGTGCCCACTAATGTGTTTAGCGGTCGGAATTTGTTGAGAGTTACCTTGAACTCGTCCACATCAACGAGTTAATCGGAAGCCACGCCCCTCTCGTTTGTAGTTGTGTCGTGTGCGCTTGTCCGGCTACCTACGATGGTCTTGTTCCGGGTACGCGTAGACTTGCCTCTGTGGCTGTAGTGAAATCCGTGTGCGTGGTGCATTGGCAGTAATGCAGGCCTCGTGTGAACATCTCCCGATAGTTCAATCCCATGCCATACCGACGCTTGTCAGTTCTGAATTCCTGCTCGATTTTTTTCTCTCTCGTAATTCCAGATCATTGATGAGGTTTCTTAGCAGCGAAGGCAGCCATTTTGCGGGTTAGAGCAGTGGCGGGAAGCGCCTATTGCGTATACATTCTCGTAGGCTCGACTCTTGGCTCCGCGCTCCGCACCAAACCCTCTGCACTTATGTATTTCCAGTGAATCTCCAAAAAGGACAGCTAGCTAACTGCTCGAAAGAATCGCGAGGCCTGTGCTTCTTAGCCGTGCACAATACCAACCCCATTGGGTAGGGTTACTGTTTCATATCGGGCCGCCTGATTCTGCTCCTTTTCCTGCCCGCAATTTGTGTTAGTACAGGAGAATCCGTAGGCGGATTGCGTGGTCAAGGGCTGTTTCTTAGTTCGAATCAAATATCCCCTTAACATCTCGGTAGGCAGAGATGGTGTACCGGCTAGCGGCTACATTTACCATACCCCTTGGCCGGCAGCTAAATTTCTGGGCGAATCCTGCTAAGGCCAATCGGACCATCAATCTCCGGAACAATTGAATTCCTGCTCAGTAGTCTTCGAGGGTCCCAGCACTGAGATGTTGTATCATCGGGCAAACTTCCGCAGTTCATCATCAGTATCCAAGTTCATCCTCGTTATACCTGTTCCCGCGACACTCGCAGGGCCGGCTGATTTTGTCGTGCACCTCCTCCACTGTTATAACTCGATTTTTCGCAAATTATTGACAGCAATAGCGCTCGAATTCCACTGGTTTTATGAAAGGTGGTTGAATGCGCGGCGTATCCCGAAGACGTCGGATAGCGCCGAATACTTTATTTTCTAATAACTCAGTGTGGGATCGATGTGGGGTTAATAGGAATGGTGGTCCTGGACGCAATGAGAATAGCCTCTAAAGTTGAACCCAACTGGTAATATTCCCTAAGCAGGGAGGCAAAAAGATTTTTGCCCAGGCTCGCACTTTCGACGCTTTTCTTTCGCTAGCGATTGCTGTCGTTGACGGTCACTTCCACCCAGTAACATATTTTTCTAATTCCTTCATCCCCTGGCAACATGTCTTCAGAATATGACGTCATCTGTCACCGTTGTCAAGCTCAGGGAGGCCTACAGTAACTGCTTCAGCCTTACATAATTTCTTGGATCGATTCAACGTGGGATAGTTTCCTAGGGACATTAGCTCTAACTATGCAAACCCCTCGGAACCCGTCGTAACGGTACACGATCAGTCGAGAACCCCATTGAGCTCGACCAGAGCACCATGTTTCCGGGGCAAACTTTTCTGATGCCGTCCACGTAGATGGCCACTATGAAGATTTTCTTATGAAATGAAATGCGCTCTTCAATTCTAGTTGGGAGCACACGCTTTGAGCTGAGCAAAGTGTGATTAAATCCATTTGAGTCTGGTGCGACAAAAATGTCTCTTTTAAGTGCCCGCGCCCAAACCCACCCATGGTTTCCGGCCTTTTCTAGGATTCTTTAGGCTTTTTGAAGCTAGTTTGACTGCTAGCCTCGATTGTTTTAAGCAGTACTGGGCTTGTCCAAAGATAGAAGCGAGTGAATTTCGGCTCATTTCGAAACGGTAAAGTCCTAATTTCTGTGAAAGTATAGTCTTATGGGCTGAAGATTTATAATCGACTGTTCTTTTCGTCTACTCCCATAAAAACCCGTCTAGCTAAGCCGGACATAAACCAACGTCTAATCCTGTTGTGTAATTGAACCGTACGAATGGGTGTGTGTGTGCGTTGACTGCGTGTTCTCGGTTAATAGCCCAGTCAAGCAGTGGAATTGTTGATTAGGAACGCCCACATGGGAGCACTTGGCGCGCTATGCAAAGCTTAAAGTTCAGCCTAGTCTATACAATCTTTGGTCTGGAGCAGCGTTTATCGCTTCACTGCATTATATTCGCATCTTATGGTTGAAAAAGAAAATATAGCCCCTCTCCTCAATAGATTGCCCCATCACATCCACCTATGGTGCTATAAAGCCCCGCTGTTGGTGCCTAGGTAAAAATTTCAAGATAAAGTTGCTAACCTTGTTTCTGAGGAATTAGGAATAGTTAGCATCACCTGAATGAGCTGGGGTAATATCAATAGTGTTTCTGTTTTCTTTTTGCGAAGGCTAGTGCATGGCGTACTCCAAACAGATTGCATTCACCCATTTTCTTCATTTAATCTCCATTTGTATTTCCTGAGCGGGCTTGTTCCACCCTAGTTAGTTGACACCGCTTCATAACCTGTTTTGTAGACCCAGAACGCGTCCACTACGAATTGAATGGAAGTACAATGCATGGCGCGTCCCGAAGAAATTTTTCTTGATAGCTCTTCCCAGTTTTTCTTTATTTTTTGCATAACACTCTGTGGGTCTGACAATTATCTCCTTGCTATTGAGGTTACAAATACGCTCTGTGAAGGGTTTCCTGAGAATGAGACGAAATGAGAGAAGTGAAAAAAATTGAGTAAATAGATTCGACGTAAACAATAAACCAAGAAATCAGCTGAACTCATTTTGGATGACTTAACGGAGCCCGAACAAAGCGATGCTTGGAAGAAGCATTTGATAGTTTCGAGGAAAAAAAGAAACTTAACCACTTCTTCTCTTTATTGGAGGGCACCTAATTCCTCTTACTACTTATTTATTTGTTTATTTATGTTTATTGATCTATTTGTTATTTATTTACTACTATGCCACAATAACTCATCAAAATTCAAATCAGTTAACAAATTGAAACAAAACTCAAGTTAGGCAACATCTAGGTACCCACAAATGGGATGCCCTCAGACAATACCTATTGAATATCGTTAATAACCCTATCATCCTGTTAGATATCGTTACTCATTAAAAGGCACAACCCAGGCAGAGGTCGTGTGAACTCTTCT
>MU888104.1:0-15423 GCA_036418205.1 Ostertagia ostertagi
AACGGTTTCGGCATTCTGAATATTTAACCCATTCGCGACCGCGCAGGATTGCGCAATAGCAGCAGCGTCAGGAGATTTTTCTTCAATAAAATTTGAGTGGAGGGAGATTTCCTCTGCCCAGGGCTGGCGTAGATGAGCGAGGGTATGAAGATTCTTTTCATGGAAGAAAACTTTCCAAATTCCATTTCAAGCCCTGCAGCCACAGTAATGCCATTGTCCCGAGTGAGAGCTTTGTCAGCCACCGGTGGCTGACATTGTCACGAATGGGTTAAGGTCGCCCGTGTCAGCCCTTTTAAACTTTTGGTGGAAATGTAAGAAGAGGGTGCTAGCGTAGTTGAGGGGGGCCACGCGGCGGCGCGGCGTCTGTTCGTCTGTGCTCTCCAAGGCTTAGTCCTGAGGGGCCGTTTCCATCGCCGCCGCGACGCAGTTTCGAAATACAGTGGCCCCTCAGGACTAAGCCTTGGAGAGCACAGACGAACAGACGCCGCGCCGCCGCGTGGCCCCCTCAACTACGCTTGTACCTGGCAAGCTTTCAAAATGAAAGGAGGATAAGACGTACTATTTCCTGATGCTCTTCAATCACAGAAAAAAAGTGGAAAAAATTGAGGATTCGGAAGTTCTTTAAGGAACAACTTTCTAAGTTTCTCCTTAAGCTCACAGCCCTGACCATTTGCCGTCGGATGGCCTCTTGTACCCTCAACTTCGGAAGACGAAAAGAGCAAAAAGTGTCGAGTGCAGAACACACACCACAAGTGACGACGGCCAAGAAAAAAAGCCACTTTTTTCGGTCCGTCGTCACTTGTGGTGTGTGGTCTGCACTCGACGCTCTTCTCGTCTTCCAGAAATAGAGAGTACCTCTCCTTAGCTCACTTTTTGGGAAAGAAATCTTACGCCAAGCAAAAAAGTGTGTTTTTTTTTGGGATAACGAAACAGAGAATAGTAAAACCTCAATTCAGAAACAGCTAGAGTGCTTCAGAAATTATATTATTTTCAGACTTTTGCTATCATTGCTTGTGGTAGAAGTGCAGCTACTATTATATTGTGCACAATATTTTATATATGTGCACTCATAAAATGTCGACAGATTCGGCAAATAAGTGCAGGAAAAGCGGTAAGGGTTCAGTTCTCGTGATCCTGGTTTGATTAATTCAACTTCCTTTGAGATTATCGAGCGGCGTCTGTTAATGTGCGCTCTGGCATCTTCTGTCGGGTTTGTGCCCAATTTTATAGGAGCAGTTATTCTGATGACAATCCCTCCTGCTGGGAACGAAACGTTAATGAGCTTCACGGTAATATTATGGTAGGTAATTGTTTAATTTGAATCTCTATTAAGCGCGATTGACTCCGCAAAAGAACCCATAATAAATTACAAGGCAAAGTGGTCATGGAGGTAAATCCAACAAGAAAAACCATAAACAGGGACCCAACCGAGAGTCACCGTTAGGCCCTGTGGATTTTCGCTCGAGCCCACTCTCATCTCAACTGCGCCCTCTTCAGCGATAACGCTCTCTTGCGACGCCAAGTCAGACGCCGAAGGGTCATCGGGCGCCAAAGCGCTAGCCACGAGTTTATGTACTAGATAACCACTCGGGGCACGCTTTTGCTTGGCAGAAACGCGCAGCCCTCCCACACCTAAAGCGGGGGGGGGGGGGGGGCTGCCAGCGTTTCCCCTTGGTACATTCCCCTTCTTCGACCTCTGACCTTATCGTGGAATCCTGCTCGATCGAATAGGTGAATCAGCAGTTTGGGGCTGAGCGTTTCGCGTCGGATAAAAAAGGTAAGATGATTACGTACCACGTGCGAGTTTTTGCCAATCCGATGTTGATCTTCTGACCGTGAGCTCGTACAGTATTCAAAAGCACCCTACAAACACTAGTGCATTGTCTGGAGAATTTTCATTAGATTATTTTGCTTCCTTTTCACATTATCATTCATCTTTTCACGGTCACGTACATCTAAAATCTGAGCGTCTTTGTTGTGGATACATAACTTCATGATAGAACTAGAATTCATACATTGAATGATAACATGCTAGTTCAACTTATTAACCATAGGCATAACTTGATATGAGTATCTCTTGAGATGATACCGCAGGCATGACCCGGCGGTATCATAAGTGTGCAATCAAGTAGGTTCTGCCGTTGGCGCAGTTCGCTCTTCGCTGGCCTTCAAGGGTCCAGTGGCGGTACGGTATCTCAGGACTGCCCACATATTGTGTAGATAAACCTCGCGAATGTATTGTTATGGTCAATCTTTGTACAAAATGTGGTAAAAAATCTTGTTGCACGTCCCTTCCTTTGGTGATCCACCAAACTCTTCGTTTACGTCCGTCGTGTTTCACCCTTCCGAGCGGCCTAACCGGCAGTCGCATTTGTTCCAACATCGTTTGCGTAACAGTTTTCATACATTCGCTATTACCGTACATCTGACGCGTTCATCTATGTGTTTACTTCATTAGCACTGATTTTATGGAATTTGCAATTTTTGTTTACCCCGTTTTCCAGACGCTACCTGTTGCCTTAGAAGAAAAGGCGTTAATTGTTGGGCTCAGTTTGCAATGACGTGGATCGTCATCACTAGCCGTCAAAGGGAACAATTTCAGGAGGCAAAGCGTTACAGGATTGCAAACAATATTATAATCACACATCAGGAACGCTAAAGAGTTCCTTATATGTGATTATTGAATTCCTCTTCTTGATCAATTCGAGACACTTCAATATGATTAAAACTCCTGCACCTTCTCGGATCCTCTGGTCTACTGATTAACCACGCTAAAGAAAAATTTGATGGCAATTACGTCCGATCTAGTAACCGGCTTCATTTACATAGCGTTGAACCTTCGCAAAATGCTATACGCTAGTGCGATCATGGTTTTGTAGCGCTAGACTGATCATTCCCCCGTGTGTCTTACTCAGAAAAGTCTTCCTTAACACTCGCATGGTCCGGGGTTCAAATCTCAGATCGGATATGAGATTAGAAGGTCAGGTTGAGAGGTCAACCAAACCTGCCATTCGTGATCGATTGATAAGAACCAAGCTTGTGCAATGTGATGAAGCAAATATCGGCTGGACCCCGTAAGGAATTGTACAGGGTAAGGACGGCCAACATACGACAACGATTAGAATGAATTTCCGTGCAGGAAGCAGTCCAAGACAAATGGTGAACGACGTACTAGCATTCATATTCCAGGTTCTATGAAAGCCGAGATTATGGCTTACGGGATGGCGATATGGGGGGACGGCAACTACATACTGCAACAGAGGCGGTGCGTCAAACATCTTCATACCGATTGCAAAGACACATCTGCAGCAACTGACCGAAAATTATACCA
The DNA here is from genome assembly GCA_036418205.1 of Ostertagia ostertagi. Taxonomy (NCBI): domain Eukaryota; kingdom Metazoa; phylum Nematoda; class Chromadorea; order Rhabditida; family Trichostrongylidae; genus Ostertagia; species Ostertagia ostertagi. The sequence continues at coordinate 3,332 of MU888104.1, forward strand.
GTGAAGAGTGCACAGTGTAGAGCCAAAAGTCTTTGGGGAATACGTTGTTCGCTGTATGTTTTTCAAAAAAAAAAGATCATCCAATAGAAAATTCCAAGTATGACCAAATTCCAAGTATGTTACAAATTAATGTGAAAGCTTCCAGTTTAAAAAAAGAATCCAACGCATGATGGAGATCATCAAGCAGATCCGATACTTTGTTGACAACCTTCTGGAATCGCTGAAATCTCTGCAAGGCTTAAGTGTGGAACGACTCAACGTTATGACTACTACTGGGACCTATTGCCTCCATTTATTCTACAAAGTTTGAACGAGATTCTCTCGCCGATAAACTTCGTATTATTTCGGCCAAAGGAATAAAGGATAAAGCATTTGCCGTTGATCAATCCCTTTTTGGGATGCGGCACGCATTCTACTTCCATTTGTACATTCGTAGTGGCGTTTGAATGCGATGTGGCCTATACAATGACTTGCGGGGGCCAGCCGATGTTCAAGTCAGTGTTTTTTATCCTCCCAGACAAGTCTGGTACCAATTAACCGACCCCGGAGGGATGGAAGGCTTGGTTGGCCCGGGCGACTCACGACCCAGGATTTGATCCCGGACCGCTCGCGTGGTGAGCGCGCCACTTGTCACTGCACCACTTCCGCCCAGAAGGTATCCCTACCTTTTCTCATGATGCCTCGATGGCGCTCAGGACATGTGTCTGGATTGATCCCTCCGTTAAAAGCACAACATGCTGTTGAAACCACTCCTCCACACTAGAGGTGCAATGCTTTAGGTCGTTCTATTGCTATAAGGCGAAGTAGTGTCGTTCGAGTAGCAGACGTCTGGATACACAGCACTTTCTGGAACCTAACTGTATACGTCCGCCGTCACCTGATTACAAGTCCTGTGAAGTTATCGGACGGTGAACTGGTCGGCGATGGAATGCGTTTACGCACACTGAAACTGGAGATCCGAAGCAGGGTCAAGCGAGGCGTTGAGGAAAATTTGGAAATACGACCCCCCCCCCCACCCTCCGCCGGAGGCCGAAGTCCATGAAACAACCCTCTTCAAAAGCCGAACTATGAAAAGGTTGTTTAATTCTCCCCCAAAACTGTTCATAAAAAAGCCCTGCTACCCCACCGTCCACAAAAAATTCGTTTAAGAAGTACAAAAGTGAAAAAGTCAAAGAATAATCATTATTGATGAGTCCTACCAAACGAGCAAACGAGAAACAGACCAGAAAACGACAAACTAGCCACTAAAAATGGCATACTATGACAACATCTGTTCTTTTTATTTCCTCCACAAGACTTACCAAATTCTAGTACTACACAGATTGTGGTTCTCAATTTGCACGTAGCCCTTCAGTTGAAAGAAGCTTTTTAACCGCCTTCGCCAACTGAGTGTTGACTGGACTTTGGCGTTGACCGTGGAGCAGCTTATTTACTATTGAAATTTGAACAAATATTCAAATGATTATAACTTTCTTCAAATATGACGAATTTTCAATCTGAAAGCAGATTTGGAAGTTTTGTGAAGAGCTTTTTCTAATCAGTATAGAAATTACAAAAAGTTATAAGAAATAACAAATTTAGGTCAATTAACGAGGAAAATTCGAGATGAGCACGAGTTTTTACACTTTCCGAAGCAACAACTTGCTTCATTTTCGTCAAATTCGAAAAGTTAATATGGCAGACAAAACTAGAAGATTTTCTCTACCAAACGTTGCTAAAGCAGCTTCATACGTCCAGTATTCAAAAAATGGCCACGTTGAGGATTTTTGCAAAATTAACGAGGAAAATTTGTGATGAGTGCGAGTTTTTTTACTTCCTAAAGCCATAACTCCGTTCAAACTCATCCAATCCGAAAAGTAAATACGCCATCATAAACTAGAAGATTTGCTCTATCAAATGCTTACTAGAACTGCTCCAAACGTCCAGTATTAAAAAAACGGCTACGTTGAGGATTTTGCACGAGTACCGCCGAAAGGTACTTTTTCGCTACATTGGCACTATTTCAACGGCTGTTTATCCTTTTAAAGGGCGATTATGTACTAAAGTAAGAGCAGATTTGAAATCACTGCTTTTCCTCTTTTCTAAGAAAAGTGATTGATCAGTGTTTCTCAACTTTAAAGGTTACATGTTTATAAATTTAACCCTGAAGAGTCCGTTAACGCAGTGTTGAATGGTGTACACCTCCCTGTAAATGCGCACGGACACTTTCAGAATTCTCTCGATTGTTCCTGAATTGAGGTTGTTTGTCCAAGGAGCCGTAGTTGAAGCGCGCGCAACAACTAGACCCTTTCTCGGATGCGCCGTGTACCTCACATCCCTTCAGATTCGGGGTCTTACTTGAAAGATGAAATATCTCTTGGAAAGCGTGCGAAATTCAGATTCTTTATTTTGTGTGGTGATAAAACACTGAAGTAACTAAGAATTACCGGACGCCTCAGAATCACGAAAATTTTGTGTGGGTGAAATATCATTTTCATTGGAAATCCTCTGGCCTGGCATCGACTCATCCTTGATATTTGTCTTCCGACGGTGATGATCCCACTGCATCAAAATGGCTCGATCTCTTCCACCCAGCGGGCCAATACGACCCCCCCCTGCGACGTGTCGAGGATTCCTCAACGCACGCTTGACTTGCCTCACAGGGCTCCAACGTCTCCTGGAGCAGCGAGAGTAAATTCAAGATACTTGTAGGCGACGGCAATAGGTATGTGCGGCGTCCTGACGGGAGTCGTTTCGACCCAAAGTATCAACTGCCATACGTGAAACTAGGCGGAGGCTGTGGTGTGGTAGCCCGTAAATTATGCTGAACATAATCAGCGCAGGATTCGAGAAGTGTGAATCTATTTGCTATTTAGAAGAGTGGACGTGTCAATATGTATGATAACTGTACGCTTCTGAATTCGCCTTCTAGCAATAGAGCGACCAAAAGCATCGCTTGGGAAAGGTGGGGGAATTCAACAGCATTCGAGCTTTAACGGTTAAGGAACCAAAACTCGTTTCACAGTCGGCAACAAGGAGGGATCTTTCCAGGACATGGCGCCGTCTTTTCGAAATGGCTCACCTAGTTTTTTTTATGTGAGGACTGCGAACACGATGGTCCACTTTTTCACTGACATGCCCGGTGAGCGACTCACAAAACGAGGGAGGAAGAACATGGTTTCAGAGTTTCGATCCTCCCGGTCATTGATCAATTTTGCAATTTCTCTTGGATACTCCAAACTACCGCCAAAACACGACACAATTACACCGTATTCTCGACGAGTAGAATTCCATCGGCGCTCAGCCTAGGGGCCACGCAAACTGTACTGCAAAAATTAGTCGTTACCGGGGACCGAACTCGGGACCATTTCTTCACCAATGTTTTGGCATTCCTGGAGGCGTTTAGGAAAAGCCATCGAAACATTATGGAAAAGGTAGAGGTACCTTTAGTAAGAAATAAGAGTTCAGTGATAATGAAAAGGGGACCCAATTTGTCCCCGTAGACATTGATTGATGAGTCCATACTTTGGCCTTGATAAAAATTCGTCGACTTCTAAGGGATTAAAAGAGTATCGAATCTGCTCAGTGTTTTTCATCATGCGTTAGATTGTTTTTCTTTTTGAATTGTAGACTTTCTACATTGAATTGAGCTTAGTTGTAGTTTTAGTCACACCAAGGATTCTTTTGTTTGCTTATTCTTTCGTTTCAATAATGTGCGACTTCAGTAAGAAGTCCGCCTCAAAAACACACCAAAATTTGAACTACATTTTGACTTCAGCAAAAGTGAAGGTCAAAAAATACCCACAAAGTAGACTGTCCTTGAGCTACGTATGTAGGAATCTTCAAAGCCATTTATCGAGTGACAATTTCCCGTTTACTTCTGCCCTGTCGCGTCAGTTTTGTCATCGTAAAATATGGGTGTAATTTGTAAAGCATATGACGTGAACTTCACGGATTATACGAAGTTATACGAATGGTGTTTCGGTTGTCGATTTGTTTGTTGATCGCAAAAATTCTTTCTAAGACGGCGGTTATGACGAATAAAAGAACCGACCTTTCCCTGAATCGATGTAGAGCCAACTCGACAACTTCTTGCTGCTTCGAGAGGGATGGGAGCACGGGCGAAAAGTAGAATTTCCCAAGCGCCTGTTAAAGAAAGATTTTACGATAACTGGAATACGGAACAGGGGCGAGTGGTATGCGTACTGCAAAAAGGCGGCGGCACCCTGACACCCTTGTGAGAGAAGCATGCATCTTCGAGAAGGGCGCCATCGCCCCGTAGCTGACCCCAACCCCATCCAGCGCCATCTGCCGTGGTCCGGCCCACCTCCTCCGCCGTACCTTGCTCTTCATTTTGGAAGGCCACTTTATGTTCAGCGACCGTATTTTTCACTTTTTCTATTTTACGCGTTCTCAAAGCAAAGCTTTTGTTGACATGATACCGCTATCGCGATTGGTACGAGTAAACGAGCTCGTTTGGTCACTGACTCTTCCGAGGCGGAAATCAACAGGGAAAAGGGCCCCTCTTTTGAGGGTTTTCTCTCGGATTTTTCTTGAATAGTGCACACTCTAGCAACCCGGCAACAATTTTTCGTACCATATGTAAACCCTGAAACAATTGGATTTCAATAGAAAATTAGAGAAGCTTTCAATCAAAAAAATAAATAAAAAGTGTTCCATATTAAAATCGACTTCAAATGATCGGGTTCTCCATCTAATTGTTTTACTCATTATTATAATAATCATATAATAGTCTCCTGGATGAACATAGTCATCCTCCCTTCATCTTTTTTGGATACCTTCTTCAGGTATCCATGTGATGAAGAACAGCGATGACGTTGAAGACTCCGAGAAATACTCTAGCCAAGACCCTCATGATTAGCCAAAACTGGCAGCAGAAAACGACTTCATACTGTGAAAGGCTCAAGTGGGTGAAGGCACCTGGAATAGCAAACTTAACATGTGAAAGCGTCACATGCTGCCCACCAGTCCTGTACGCAAAGGGTTCTGACAAACAATCGCCCTTCTAGGTGAGCCACACCACCCCGGAGTGATAAAAGATGGGGTCGGTTAGCAAGGCATTCAATTCGAGATCGAGGAGAAAAATCACGGCAGCAAATGACTAATATTAAATCACAGCGTAACCTGCCTCCTTCTTGTCCTATCTAGGGACTGAAATTTTTTCGGGTTTGTCGCTGTGATGCTGAGTGATTTCACTAGACGTGCAAACACTCCCAGTCTTCATTCAAAATGAATCTGTACCTCAATATGTACTTCTTCGAGCAAATCATTGTATCGGCGGACAAAACAGTCGAATTATCGGTCACAGGAATGTCTCCATCGTACTTATTATCACTTTACAGATTTAAAGTGTGCTCATTGCAAAAACGGACAGAGCATTACTTGAGGAAGTACTTCCCCGTAATCCTTCTGTCTCCCTATTTCCTGTTAAAAACGTGTCGCTCAAACCACAGATCTGACTGATAATGTTATACAACAAAGGACAAGGTGTTAACGCCCCCGTGACGCCTACGGATTAGCACTTCTCGCCACTTCACAGATAAGGTGTTCATGTATAAAACCCTTGAAGCCATGACGTTGCTCTATTGTTCTAATGAAGTTCGTGCTTCTCGTCTTAGCTATTCTTCAAAGTGAGTACATTCCTTCTCTACGTGGACGATATTGAAATAAAAACTTTCCTTTCAGCAATAAATATCGTCTTGGCTGACACCACATCATCTACAGTAACTCCAAAGACCACCTCGACTATCGCCGACATAACGAGCACGTCTCTCCCAACAACAGGTTTATAATATTTTAGCGTAACTCCAATATAGAGGCGAACTGCGGGGAATATACCGGGTTAGTAATATTACGGAATGACGAGAATTTTCGAGTTTGAAACACATCCAAAGTTATCCGTGAATTAGAACTTTAGTAGCATGAAAAAGGATAAAGGATAAAGCATTTGCCGTTGATCAATCCCTTTTTGGGATGCGGCACGCATTCTACTTCCATTTGTACATTCGTAGTGGCGTTTGAATGCGATGTGGCCTATACAATGACTTGCGGGGGCCAGCCGATGTACAAGTCAGTGTTTTTATCCTCCCAGACAAGTCTGGTACCAATTAACCGACCCCGGAGGGATGGAAGGCTTGGTTGGCCCGGGCGACTCACGACCCAGGATTTGATCCCGGACCGCTCGCGTGGTAAGCGCGCCACTTGTCACTACACCACTTCCGCCCAGCTTCTAGTGGAACTTGAAAAAATGTTACCAAATTTCGTCGCACCATCGATTTGATGAAGGAACAGATTGATGTCTGGATCAAAATGATTGTGGAAATCTCGGAAATTTTTTCTTTTTATAAGACGAATCGGTTTACACTTCGAAAAAACAAATGTTTGCGGGCATTTGCTTAGGGCACTTTTTGTGGCGCACGAAATTTCTTGCTACCCTGTTCTTCCCAACTCCTAGAATGTTTGCGATTTCGAGTAAGCAATATCGATAAATAGCTAAACTATGCTTTTATAACCTTACCGTTACCTGTAAAGAAACATGATGCGCCTTACATTTGATCTTCAATCAAAACCAAAGGTGGAATGTGTACTTGATAACACGGTAATTTCAGGCCTAGAGGTTCGCTTTTTGCAAATCCCTCAGATGATTTCTTTACGTACAAAACTTCTTAGAGCTGCGATCATTAGATAATCTGAGTGGGATACGTTGGGAGTGCAAGTTGAGCTGGTAGGAATAAGAAATATTTAATGTATGATAGCTATGGTCATCATCATGAAAACATGATAACTATATGGTGACTAATGCGGAGGTGGAGCAATGCAAGCAGTCGTTGTCAGACGTTTAGTATTGAAATCAAATTTTTTTGCAAGCTTTTCAACCCCAGGGGTTGTCTGATTTGTGCCCGGTTTACCTGCTTGGACAGATATGTACGAGAGCGAAAAAAAAGGAAACTACCTAAGAAGAGTCTGGAATGGGAAGACGTATGCCCCCTTAGGATGCGGACCGACAGGAATTCCCAAATCCCAGCGAAGGATGTGCCCCTGGCGATCTAGCAGGCCGTCCAGCGTCGCTAGCGCTGCAGCACGCCCACCGACCGGGTAACCACTCGCCGGCAGGTCTCTATCCATTAGCAGAGAGAGCCTTATGGTTAGCGCTGAAGAGGGCAGCACCGATAAGAGGCGCATCAATGCGGAAATCAGCTGGCAAGAAAGGGGTCCAATTACTCGGCCTTTGGGCGTGTTTCTCATGGTTTTTTCCCCTTCAGTCCCGCATCACTGACAACCTCTACCTCAACAGTAATAGTAGACTGCCTTCTAGTCCTAAACTTTGTAAATCGTTTTTAAGTAGATGCGCGGATCACAGCAAAGATGGGTTCACCAACTTCATCCTCCTATTAATTGTTTTGTTTTTCAGCCAGCACATGTGAGGACGATCCCAATGTGAATTGTGCGAAATTGAAACCACAGTGTTCGGATCCGCGCTATGATGAGCTCATGAAAAGGTATGTATAACAACCGAAATCATTAAATGCTATAAAAAACACTTTTTCACGATGCGGAATCGAGGGCGCATTTTGCGACCACTTAGGCCGATGTCAGACTTTGCGAATCGCGCGATTCGCTAGCGTCTGCGGTCGCGTCGCGGCCAGTGAATCACTCAATTGGCTGGTACCGCAACGCGACCGCGGACGCTAGCGAATCGCGCGATTCGCAAAGTCTGACATCGGCCTATAGTGTGGGTATGTTTGCGCTGAAAGAATAACAATGAAGTGAGAAATGGGCAACCAGTGGAAAGAAAAGAAAAAAATGAAAACATTGGAAATAAGTAGCAACCCCCAGTGCTTCACTTTGGGGTCTTAATAATGGCACGGGTTTCACTTTTGTGGATATTGTACTCAAGGAGGAAAGCTCCCACCAATAGATAGGAATAGCATGGGGTTGACGAATGGAAACGTTTCTAAAACCGAGAAAAGCTGGCGGCATCGAAAGTCATCGATAATGGTACAGTGTCGACGTGTTCGGAGTGGAAGTGGCTTAAAGGAGGATTCCACGTCAAGTTGGAGGTCAAAGAAGGGAAAGCCGCGATCCAACACGCAAGTCGCAGCGAGGGATATGCCCCTGGCGACCTAGCATAGCCATCCTCCCGCCGCTATCGCGCGAGGACGGATACGCCGCCTGAGCCTCTAGCCGTTCGGCAGAGAAAAGGTTACATGAGGGTCGCATCAGCGCGGAAATAATTGGCAAATCGGAGGGCTTCCATTTCTTAAGCCTGGAAGCGAATGATACGGTTATTTCACTTACAGAAGCGAAAGCAGGCAAAGCGGGGCAGACAAACGTTTGAATCCTTGGACGCCTGCTAGCGCACCCTTCGTTGCGAAACGACCACACCTCCACTTCTTTCAGCCCCAGGCTGCAGCTTCCACTGCGCTTGCACTTCCACGCTGCACCACACTTGACTGTACCTGCTCGCTTGAGGCTTGCAAGTGCCTCGGAGGTTATTACCCTTAATCATGCACATGACTCATACTACACTTCTCTCCCCATCTGATGTAGTTTAGGTTCAAGTCGATGCTTTGGTTCTTCCAGGCAACTCTCTTGAAGGCAGATCCCAGGATTAGCCCGACTAGTAGGAAGGACACCGCGAGGGAAATTGTAAGGTCCGTACCTACCTAGATCACTCCAGCTTCGTCGCAAAAATTGCGCGGTTAGGGCGCTAATCCTTACGGGCCTGCAACCATCGACCCCGTTGCAACGCTTCCCACCCACCGCGATTGATGTGGAGATCAGCGTGCTCTCTCGAACGGCGTGCTCTCTCGCGTGTTTTGTCTTCTTTGATCGCCCTGTCTCGCCATCGTACCACATCCGACCTTACTGAAGGTTAAGGCCTTAATTTCAGCGTTCCGATGATTTCTCTTGCTTTCCTTTCCACTACATTTCAATCCGCAGCTCTGTCATAATCACGAGGCTTATACCAGTTTTATCCCGGGGCTTGCCTTCGAGTAATTATAAACACAGCTCGTAGTGAACTAGAGGATCTGATTAGAATGGCAGATAATGGAGAAACCTTTTCAGATACTGCCCCAAAACGTGTGATAGGTGTGGTGAATCAGGTACAACAAAAGGGACGTGTTATGACAATTCCACAGAGTGAGTGGACGTTATTCATCCATCTTTCCCACTTTGCTTCAAGTTCTATTCCAGGCTTACTGTTACTGGGTATTTTTCTATGTATATGTATTTTCTCGTTCTTTTTCTTATTTTCACAAAATTCACTATTCTTCAGATGCGCAGTTTGGGACGCTAATGGATTCTGCAATAGCACCTTCTACACAGAACCAATCAAGAAGCAGTACTGTGCAAAAACTTGTGACCTGTGCTGATCATTCTGAGCACATATTCACTTGAAACCGTTTTGTGTACATATCTGTACTAGAAAGAATAGAATAAAATTTACTTGCTACCACTTTTAGCCTTTTAAAATTCAGTTGGCGCAACTGTATGCTTGATAAAGGAAATCTCGTAACACCAAACATGCTCCTACCCCAATTTTTTCAATACATATTGGGGGACAAATAAGTAGGTTGGGTTAGATGCGCTGCCCAGACTGACCCGCGCTCCTCTGCTTACCTCAGGTTACCTTCACAAAAAGTGTTTGCGGCGATGACAAGTCCCTCTTACATTTATTTAATCTATCGAATGAAGCTCTTTCAATAGCCTCTTTTGGGAATCAGAAAGCTCTTGGTCTGTCTCGGTACTACTGAATCTGTCTTCTGCAGGTTAACTTACAGCAACATTTGACGCAAGTTCCTTAGCTCCGACCTGCTTGCGTTCTATGTACAAATTATCGTATACTTGTACTTATTTCTTCAACTAACTGTCGCAGCAGGATCTGACGCAATTTTCCTTAGCGTCCGACCTACTTGCGTTCTACACATTACCGGTGTTGGACCTATTTCTTCAACCCATGGTTGAATACTGGTGTTATTCCTGTTCTGTTAATGTTTTTCGCTTTCTTTCTTAAAGGACGAATTCACGATGAAAAAGCAACCCATTTCAAATTAACCCTAGGGATGGTGAGTGGTACACGAAAGAAGGAAGAACCATGAGAAACGGCCCAGAACCCGAGAAATGGTACCCCTTCCTTGCCCGTTGATTCGAGCATTGATGCGACTCTCATCGCTGTGCCCTCTTCAACACTACGCTCTCTCAGCTATCTAATCACTCGCCACGTATTGAACTACGGCGAGTGATCAGATGATCGGTGGGCGGAGATCGCCGGACCCGCCAGCTTTGAGGCATGATAGGTCGCCGAGGTCAAATTTTTCCATGCGAATTGCGCGTCAGTTCGCACCCTCAGGAGGTCCGTGGGTCCCTCAACTAGGTCAGTTTCCCTTTCTTCGACCTTCATTCTAATCGTGAATTCCTCCTTTAAAGTTCAGATACTTTTTCGAGTTCTTGACTATCTGTTGACTGCTAGCACTGTTGGTGCACCTTTTGTGCAATAAATAAACAAATAAATACACTCCCTTCGTATGCGGCAGACAGGGAGTCTACACAGCAGGCTTCACAGCAGAGCTGACGAAGCACATGTAAATCTGATAGTCAGCTCATAGAAATAGCTGGTAAAATACAATGAATTATATAGTGATAATTGCAATTAGGGTCAATTGATAGAATACAGCTGCACTTGGCTAATAATTCCGTTGACAAACAACTGGTAGATTTTGTGGAGGGCACCGTCGCTTGTGTGGTCAGGTCTGGAGAAGGGATTTATTTCGAGTACTGTGTCGAAATCAAAACTTGACAATAAGGCAGTCTAGAATTTGACGTATGACGATGTTCGAGCCAAATTCGAGCACCCTTGACAGGTACATGCGACCGCTCAGGTGCCATTTGATTATTCATTGAGGAATCCTAACCAGGGAAAATTCTTGCGTTCTTCCCGCAATGAATATTGACTTGTTAAGATTAGGAAAGAAGCCGGGCATGGAAAGAAGGCCCTTGGACCAGGGTCGGTCCTATCGTTGTTACTTTTCGAAAAATTTTTACGACCCCCCTCCCCCAAGGTGGATTTGGTACGACCCCCTTTTCCACACCTCGACCACCATCATCCTCTCTATAGTATTTAATTCTGATACCACTCAACCCACCAAACTCCGCCCACTTTTTCCTCCAAAAATGCCGTCGAGCGGGGGGGGGGGGGAGGGAGGGGGGGGGAGGGTATATACGAGCGCTGAAACGCTGAAACGGCAACTTTTTTCCTACGCCCCTCAACATTTTCATGGTCCTCAAACTCGAACTCAAACATGTGATTTCAAAAACTGAAACGTACGACCCCCCCCCTCCTCCTACAAACTCAACCAAGTACGACCCCCCCCGTTGTTACTAGTAACAACGTAGGGTTGACCCTGCTTGGGACGGCCTGGTATCAGGCGACGCATTGAAAGAATCGGTAAAGCGTTCGATTTTGGAGAATAGAGACAAAAGATCGATAGAATAGGATGCAGTAGAAGTGTGAGATGTTAATGCAATAAGTCAAAAGGTCAGAAAGAGTTTCTAGTGACGGCACTCCAAGAACCAAGTGGAAGCGTTCCCGCCGCCAGCATTTGTGACAGATGTCCGGCGGTAATTGAACGTGTAGCAGTCCATCATTCTGACTGCTGTTCTTGCCGTGGCTCTCATCACCATCAATTCTTCGTCCATTACATCTATCACATCACATCAGCCGTGTCCCCGCCGATACCCCATCCACCATCACGCGAGTCGTGGTTCGTGGGCCGTGTTACCGGCGCCGGTCAAGGTGTCGTCTCAATCGGTAGCGTCTCCGTCGCTGCTGCCACCACTAGCACACCTTCACAACAGCGACCATTATCACCATCTGTCAAGGCGCTATCAGGAGCACTTCATCGCTACTGCACCACCGCCACAAACACCGTTACCGTCCTCATCCCCCATACCCCGAGGATCTCTATCTATGCTGCTGCTATCACCACCTCTGCCGCTATAATCGCCACAGCCCCTATCAGCGCCAGAAGCCCGCGAATCTAGACGAAAAGCACGAGAAGCCTTATCACCATGTCCTCCGCCTCAGCCAC
>MU888109.1:7442-21834 GCA_036418205.1 Ostertagia ostertagi
CAAATACTCAAAAAGTTCAACCTCGTTGTAGTTGTCATTGAGCCATATACGAGGCTACAGCGGAGACACCAACAAGGGAGGTCTTTCAGGGCAAGGTGCGCTTTTTGGAAACGGTTTGTGCATATTGTAGGGACGCATGTAGGGAACGCAAAACCATGTTTCATTTTCGCTGAACGGTTATAGCAGTACCAAAAAAGAAGCAAGGTACTGTTAAGGGTTCGATCCCCGTGGCGACTAAATTTTGCATTTGGGTTGGCGCCTACGGTTTGGTGCCAAATCGCGCTAAATATCAAAATCAGATGTCAAATTCATCGTCAGGACCATTTTGAAGCCAACAAGTGGCCGCCAACCTTGATTGCAAAATTTAGTCGCCGCGGGGGATTGAACCATCAAGAGTATTATTCACCACTTTTTTGGTACTACTAAAACCGTTCAGCGAAAACGAAACATGGTTTTGTGGTCCATACATGCGTCCCTACAACATGTACTAAACCGTTTCCAAAAGCGCACCTTGCCCTGAAAGACCTCCCTTGTTGGTGTCTCCGCTGTAGCCTCGTATATGGCTCAATGACAACTACAACGAGGTTGAACTTTTTGAGTATTTGCAGTGGTTTTCGTTCCACTTCAACCAGCGGGTCCTCTAGCAGCTGCGTTTTCATGACTGAAGTTCACTGTCTTTGTCCTGTAATGGTAAGATGAGATGTGTTTTTAAGGCAGGGAGAGGCATTTAGTGCGAGAACACTTGGTTCGATACGTTGCAGGGGTCCGTGATTGCTCCTTAAATCCGATCGACTCCTTGGCGTTTGATGCCTATGAGTTTTCTCAAATCATACTTTTTTCCTCATCCATGGTTTGCCAACCTTTTTTCGGAAACGGCTGGAAATTAAGAAGTTCGGCAGTGTGGCAAGAGTGCCCCCTGCATGTGCAAGTTTTCTATTTCCGATTTTTCTGCATGGTGAACGCACCACTGATTCCTATTATCATTCTGAAGGTGCGTCTGATGGAACTAATCAAGGTAGTTGTCGCCGAGTGCACCACTCTTCACTCATGGTTGCCTGATCTGATGACCGATTCGCTGCTCTGTTTTCTGCACTCTCACTATTCTCTTTGCGAGTGGCCTATTAAATTACTCGTCATCAGTTGTCCCAGCACCGAACGATTTTCGTTACCAAGGTTCTACTTTCTAGAATTGTATGGCTTTCTTGCCATGAAATTGCGCCATATGACGCTGCTCGTTGTATCTTACTTTGCCCGCAACATATCCAGATAAGCTAGACTTTGGTCGGGGATATCACATTTTTCTACCCTAAAATCTGCTATTTTTCTCGTTTGCGTCACTACTGTATGCTGCCACTTGATATGATTCGTTTCAGGCTCACGTTACTCATCCTGAGTTGCAGACGACTTTCTGTCTCCCGATAGTTGGGGTGAAGAAGAATCCTTCAAGTCAGATGTATACTTCATTAGGAGTAATCACGAAGGGTACTATAATTGAAGTGAACGTATCTGAGTTGGGTATGGTTACGCAAGGAGGAAAGGTGGGTTTTTGAAGAGCTTGCCTCTTTTTGAATCATGTCATGTTTTGGTTTGTTCGAATCTAATAGTTTTTTTTTGCAGAATTGATCGTTTATTCAATGATTTACTTGCATTTTTAGGTTGTTTGGGGAAAATTTGCTCAAGTGACGAATAATCCTGAAAATGACGGTTGCATTAATGCGGTATTGTTGATTTAAGTTGTTTCATAAAATCGTTCATTCGTTACATGTTTTATACATTGTTGAAAGAAGTTATATGTTGTTTTGGTTACTATTTTATTGTTGTTGATCGTGGTCGCCTAAATAGATCACCATTCTATGTGAGGATCCATATCCCTATGCTTTCAATCACCTCCATGTACATACTAAATGAACGAATTTTATAAATGATGCCTGTTTCCATGGAATATGGGAATTTTAGAGGCGGCGGCACTTGATGGAATCCCCTTGTGGATACCGTACTAATGAATATCATGTGTCGGCTTTGCGTCGTTGGCGCGGCGAGTTTTCCCCGTGGGAGTAGTTGCGTCGGACCTATTGATATCAGCGTGATGTGTTTTGGGCGTGTGTTGCCGCTTTTCTATTATCCGTCATCAAACCTTCAGAGAGTTGTTCATGAATCATTTCTGCGAATTATAGAATTCCTCACGAAACTTGGGTATACTGTAGTTGTTGCGAAGCGGATTACGGTGGATGAGGTTTAAAGTGTAGCCTCTTGAAAGAAGTGGTTTTGCATTGGCTTTAGGTATAAAGCACAAGATGTTCATAGAGAAATTCCGAGAGTTGGTGGAGTTTTAAAGATGAAGACGTCAAAAATTGAAAATTTGACATTTCTCCACAGATAAAGGGGCCTCCGATGTGCATTACATCACAAGCACTTTCGAACAATTGAATGAAACAGAGCGAAAGTAGTAGCTTTATAAGCTGGTTTTCAGGTTCGTATTTTTTCCCTGGCAGGTAAGTATGGGTCCTTTTCGATTTCCATAAAAAGAAGTGTAGAGGTTCTCCACTGCTGGGAGAGCGAAGCAGCAGCCAGTGCACCTTGGTACAATATCAAGTCATACGTTGCGAAGAAATTTTCTTCCGAAGGTAAGACCTACCATTTCTCAGAGATCCATTCTTAGTGCATATATTAGAAACATATGTGCGTTGTATTATTTATGTGTGTCCTTTCAAAGTATTCACTGTGGTGCTACGATCGCTGCAGATTTGGTATGGTATGGCATGCCACTTCTAATGATTTCGTTCGGAAGGTCAACATCTGCGAAATTTCAGTTAAGAATCAGCGGATGAGTGTGATGACGTTCGTTCAAGCGCCCAATTGAACCGTCTATGCATTCTCACAACTATCCTTAAGACCGGCTTATAATAACCATCAATCGACTTATCTTCTCGCTGTCAAATTTCTTCAGGTGAGATCTAATAGTTGATTATACTTCCAAGTTTCAGCGTAGCACGTTCTTATTGTGGAGATTTAGCTTTTTGGATTTTTTTCTGTGGATGAAAGAAAAACAAGAACAACATAGAGCTATGGATGTAGGATGGTTTTGTAGTAGGATTGCCCGTAAAGAGTAGTAATGAGAATGGGGTTAGGGCTTTGCGTGTTAGTTCCTTTTGCTGTAATAGTTCAGGTTTGCTTTTGCTATACCACTTGTTCGTATCCGATCACGGAATAGCCTTGAGCACTGTACTGTAGGAAAGGCAAGCTTAAAAACACTCGTTTGAACATTTTCACACTACAAGAAGTTCTAAATTAAATAAAAGCTACTAGTGTGTAGGTATCCTAATTGCTTGCACACTGTAAAGGAGTTCCCTTATACGCCAGTTACGTATATTCTTTTTTCTCACTAAATCACCAATCATTAAACTAATGAATAACGTGAGAGCAATGTTGTAATTTTTATCAGAGAGGAGAGGGCCGAGACTGAACGAGGTTTATTTTCAATGCACTTCGCACTACATAACACTTTGTAGACTTGAGGAAAATAAGATGAAGCACACCGTTTGCTTCTGCAAAAATGCTGAATCTGCTCCGCTGAAAATCGTATGCAGAATTTGGTTTCAAAAATTCTGAGGTGACCAAATCGAAACGTTCATAACCGGTCCGCAAATGGGTTGATATGGAAGATGTCGCCACCATTGAGGTTCGGAAATGAGCAGAATAACTACCGTTGGAAAAGAGAGGAAATTAAAAAATTTTGAAATTTTCTGCAAGGTGATCTTCCTACACGCTAGTGCTGGGGACCAGAACATGATCACTAGGGACGTAGACACGCTGGAAGAATTGGAAATTCAAGAGTATCCCACTCCCGGCTCTTTCTGCGCCTTCGGGTTCACCTCAAAGTAGCGTGAGCCAAAGGTCTTCAATCTATAATATGGATTGTGAACGGGAGAAAAATTTCCTCAGTATGGAATTTCTTAATGGGAAAAAAAGAAGAAAATGTAGCCTTCAGGACCAATGTATTTAAATTATATGTTCCACATTACTACGCCAAAATAAATGTTCAATGAACAAAAAAGGGGGGTGCTGACCAATGCGCTTTTGGCAGCGACCTCGGCGATCTAGCATGGCTCACTCTTGGCGCGGTTGGCGGGGTACGCCCACCGACTATCTAATCACTCGCCGCAGGTCTATACGTGGCGAGTGATTAGATAGCAGAGAGAGTAGTGTTGAAGAGGGCACAGCGATGAGAGTCGCATCAATGCGCAAATCAACGGGCAAGGAAGGGGTCCCATTTCTCGGGTTTCGGGCCGTTTCAAATGGTTTCTTCTTCATCCCTGCTCCACTGACCACCTCTGCTTATTTCCAATCAAGCTAACTTTTCATCGTAAATTCTGTCTTAAACCACGACCCGTTTAATGGGTATTGAGCTCCTGAATTTCTCACGCTGTTGCGAGTTCAAGCAAAATTCATTTGTTTACATGGCTGAATGCACAAACACCGATTTCGTATAAGTTTATTAATTGTAGGCGATCTTCGAAGAAATATATGGTTGTGACTAGACTAAACCTGTGACTGTTCGGACGTTTGAGGACTGATGAGGGGTGCTTGACAGCGTTTGTTCTTCATGCGACGGTTTTGGAACCAAATCTTCACCTGAAGTATCAAACTGTCAATGAAGGAAGTAGTATTAGGTTTTTCCATTTCCCTCCTCCGGGTTCTGCTGCTAATCAGCCGCAGCTGTACAGCCGCGATTAGCCGAAGCGGTAGAGCGAACAGAAGGCGCCAACGTTTTCCAATACAAGAATCATTCTGATCTTCCATTAGCTAGCTCAACTGAATTGTTGGGTGCAGTAAGCTTTATAGTTGAGGTCTCTTTTTCCAGGGATTTGAGGAATGTTTAGAATTTGATAAAATAATTGTAGGAATGGAACTGTTTTGTTCATTTTACTGTTATGTATAGTTCCCTTGTTACCCTTCCACGCCTCCGCTCTTCGGAATATAGGCAGGTTGTTAAAGGTGAGATCAAATTTGAGGAAGAAGGATTAAGGGGGAGGAGGGAAAGGGTTATGCTAGTAGGCTGCAGCAGGGGTGGGTAGGGTAGTCTGGGTGGCTGGAAAATTTCTTCTGCCATGACATGTTTTTTAACCCATTCGCGACCGCGCAGGATTGCGCAATAGCAGCAGCGTCAGGAGATTTTTCTTCAATAAAATTCGAGTGGAGGGAGATTTCCTCTGCCCAGGGCTGGCGTAGATGAGCGAGGGTATGAAGATTCTTTTCATGGAAGAAAACTTTCCAAATTCCATTTCAAGCCCTGCAGCCACAGTAATGCCATTGTCCCGAGTGAGAGCTTTGTCAGCCACCGGTGGCTGACATTGTCACGAATGGGTTAAGAGCCCACTCAATGGACTGCCTCTGCAAACACTGGTAGCTTTTCTCGGTCATGGC
This sequence comes from Ostertagia ostertagi, assembly GCA_036418205.1. Classification (NCBI taxonomy): domain Eukaryota; kingdom Metazoa; phylum Nematoda; class Chromadorea; order Rhabditida; family Trichostrongylidae; genus Ostertagia; species Ostertagia ostertagi. The sequence goes on from MU888109.1 coordinate 12,867, forward strand.
AGATACTCCCAATTGTTGCTTTTAAATCTACCTGAGCGTGGGCTTGGTTTAACTGACTGTACCTGGGTTTCGGTAAGACAAAGCTCTTGTGCGAGTTGATATCGTCTTGGTCGGCTGAGGTACTTGTTCTCGCTGAATTGGCGCTCCAGTTCGATCAGTTGCTCGCTGGTGAATGCCGTGCGAGGACGTCGCATTTTGCCCCATGTTTGCCATGCTCCTACTGAAAAGCTGTTGTTGAGATTCTCGAAAGTAATTGCGCTTACAGTCCAAGGTGATGACGTACAGGTTAGCGCCAACTGATCGTAGAGTAGAGGGACAGCCGGTGCAAGAAGCGGATACTGTAGTCGATCCATGGAGAAGTTTGGTGAGATCGAGAAAAGTGATGAGGATACTGGAAAAGCGAAAATCATTCTGGGGCAGCTCATAAATTGCCATTTCACTGCTCACCTGGTACATTAGTATTCGTTTGGAAAGTGGTAGCGCAAGGAGTAGCTGTAGAAGATAACATCGATGACTGGCAGTGTTGGGTAGCAGGAGGAGTAGGATTATTGCATTGTGACGATCTTCGGAGTTTACCTGGAAGCTAGTGCCATTACGATCATGAAAATCCTAGTGGAGGCAAGGCGTAGGGTTGTATAGCTCGCGGACATTAACTTGCCGCTCATTCATTCGTTGATTCTTTTTCTTCCAAAAGCTACAGGAATTTTTTTTCGCGGTGTAGGCTTGGGACTACAAGTAGTCCTCTTACAAGATCCTCGCGAAAGGTGATCACGAAAAGCTTCCTGTGAGCCCGTGTGCCTTCAAATATACCGAAAAGAGATTGGTTTGACGTTTCTGTTTCCCAAGCATGGTAAACATACCATCAAATGCTTAGCTAGGGTGAAGTGCTACTCTGGTGTAAGTGTTACCACAATTACGCGTTAAGATGATGCGGCTATGAATCCCGCTTGGGGTCAAGGTTTTTATTGTAACTCAGCATTCTTGTGGAACTTAGCAGGAAAGTTAGCATAAGTCAGTTGTTAACGGCTATCATCAGTGCATTTAACTGGGACCTTTGGTTTTTTGTAGGTTCATCGGATAAAACAGACGGGACACTATAACTATAGATTTTCTGAGAGATCGCACACACACCCACTGCAGGGTCATAGGTGCTTTGGCGTGGCCGGCGTCACGACGACGCGATCTGTACGACATGTCTATGTTGCCCTTGAGCAGTTGAAAGCATAAGATGGATCCGGTTCCGGAAAGCTTTTTGACTCCTTAGGACAGGCACTGCCTTCGAAGAATAGGAGACGGTCATTACTCTCACTAAAATCACGGCTCAGGTGAAATTGCAGAGTTGGGCTTTTTAAAGAAGATTGGTTTTGTCGAAGCCATAATGGACAGCGAAAGGGTCCACGAGTGAAACTGTAGTAGGAGTTCTTGTTGTGAACCTTGGAGCTATTCGTAGGACGCGCGGTTGCCCCAGTTCAACCTAATAATGACATGGGGCCGTATTACTATCCTTTCCTCCAGGTTAGGGAAACAAAAAATCTCTAAATTTCATTTGCCTCCCGAAAAATGCTCTGAGAAAGTACATATTTGTTATGTATATGTGTGTAAAAGCAAGCGTACTGCGGAAAGTAAAGGAACTGGATCTTCAAAAACGAGTCACCTTAAAGGACTATACTAGTTGTCACCTTAAAGGACTATACTGTTTCCCTCACATGGGAGAAGGATAGGATACTGCATGTGGGCATAACTGGGCTTATAACCCCTGAGAAGCGATCATCCAACGATCTAATAGTTTTATCCCTTCCCTTTGAAATTATGTGCTTCCATGAAGAGAAATTCGATTCGTACCGTCTTCGATGCAGTAGTTTAAGGGAGTGTCAGCAGCTGATCCTGTGTTCGTGCATAATAAGGCATCAATGGAGGCGAACATCTTGGAAGTTTTATAACTAGAACAGATTTAAATTCAATTCACAAAATTTACAAGTCCAGACAATAAAAATTTATATCTGAACTGTTGCTTGACAGTCGGCTCAGGTTAAGATGTGGGAGCTTAAGTAGTAAAGTAGGCTTCGTTCGAGGAAGAAGCATTTATGTTTTCATGATCGCTCAGAAGGGATAATCTATGCGTGAGGTACTGCAGTAGAAAGGGCCAGCTACAGAAAGACTGATGCGAGCCATGAAGAAGGCGTTGATAGCGAATGAGCGAAGATGAGAAGCATATCGCGCCGTAGACTCAGCCATCCCTAGGGAATTTCAGGAAGGCGTTTACCCAGTTACCAATGGCCGATTACGGTAGCCGCTGGCCTTTCGATCTTCTTATAGTCTTAATGAACTACTTTTTAATATAATTGGGGTTTTAAGGTGATTTTTATGTGAAAGCTGTGTGCTGATGTCACTGCGGATTTCGTATGGAAAAATGGAGCGGGTGATTGAAGGATAATTTTGAGAAGTAACCACCAGTTTGTACGGGTTCCAATAAGGCATTCCACTTCCAAAAGTAAAATGCTGGCAGAAAGCCCAAACAAATAAATGCTGTATTTAGCAGCGCACGTTGAGTGGGCTTCATTTACGTCAACTCTTTGATGGTCAGCGTGCACACTGAATGCACGGCATACCTTCTATAGGGTCGCTCGTATCCTTCTTGCAATAAATTTGTTCAAATTCAGTTTTTCTTGAGGACATGTGCGCCTCAGTTAAGCTATTTGACGGTTTTTTTGTCAGTTGGTCCTGCAAGCATGAGCCATGCAGGTGTGATCTAGATAAGCTGTTGTGTATGTTTCAACCGCTTGCTCTGAAATGTGATGTACTGGAGGCAGCAGATCTCACTGATCAGTAAAACTGTGGGCTACATATAATGCAGTCGTTCTTTCACCTCATGAGACTAGCACACATCTGATTAAGATGTCTGGCGAGAGCTCATGCAGCAACGGCGGAGACATCCGTATCGTGTTTACGGTCCTTCGGTTAAACGTAGGGTATCTTGGCAAACTCGTAACTGCCCGCGTTTGAGCCCTAGGTATTTTCAGATGTTTACATTGTGTTGTTGTTTTCTTTATTTGTCTTTTTTACTTTCTTTCAAACGAAAATCGTTTCCGGTCCGAAGTATCTTTGAAATTCATTTAAAGTACAGACGGCCAGCTGCCAGAAATCGGAAAGTCGTGCAGTAGAAAAGCTCTAAACTCTTTCGAAGATTATTTGATTTGAGGAGAATGTACTATAGAGGATCGAGACGACCAGCTAAGTCTCAGTACTTGCAAAGCTTGAGCCTCCAAAAAGTACATTTTTTCCACAGTTTAGCATTTCTAGGTTGTAAAAGAAAGGTCACTTCATAATTTTTGTATTTCGGTTAAAATTCGTTGGTTCTCTAGTCCAATCACAGCCGACTTGAAATTCCTAGGTGAACTTCCCCTTGACTATTTTGCCCACCCCAACTGGTTTCTTATTTTGGTTTTTTTTTCAATTCTGAATTCTTCTATTCAGGATTTTGAAATTCACGCGCATTGCCGATACGTAGTAAACTAATTTGATTTTGATTTGATTTTGATGTTTTGAACAAATAAGGAATTCTTGAAAAACCAGTGGTTTGCAGGAATCTGAAATAAGCTTGGTTCTTCACACCTGCTCGAGACCTTTACAAATTTATTTTTTCTTCTCAAATTCTCAGCTAGCAATGGCTTCTGACAAACGGATTGAAGTGACGGCTGGTATGCAAATTCTTCGTCGTCGCCTCTCATCGACGGCCAGTTTGACGTTCCGCGTGAAAGATGGACCGATCACCCTTGGGAGTGAAATCTATTAGGATGTTTCAACGAGAAAAGCGAATGCCGACATCAACCGACGAACGACTTTCGCGCATTCTCGGCAGCTTTCTTCATATTGGTTCAATTACTTTTGAGGGGTAGCTCCAGGAGGAATCCTCGGTAGACTGAAGAGTTTGGGTCTTCGTGGAATGACTGCATGGTCTCAAACTTGCGGTACGGTCAAGCTCCGTTTAGTCGCAGCTAGTTTCTATGTGTTGTGTTCATGAGAAGTGAATGAGGATCTGGAGAGCTCCCGTCGATGTTCATGGAAACTCATTCCAGTTGTTAACGAGAGTTAGGTCCCATTGATGCTCCTAAAGGGATCCCCCTCTGTCTCACTCATGAAGCACAGGCTTAGACCCATCGCTCACAATAAGAACGAAAAGAACAACGAATTGAGTTCGCTAAATGATTCGAAAAACCGGAAGACGGCCCCGCACATCTGTCACAAGTGCTGGCTATGGCTATCTCACACTTCTCTACTGCACGCTATTCTGTCGATCGAATAACCTTTATTCTCCAGAATGAACGCTTTTATCAGATTTTTGAATGTGTCTCTTAATAACGGCCGCCCTAAGGCGCACTTCTTTTCTTGTCTGCTGCCCACCTACCTTCTGCCGTCCATAGTGTGGTTTTCGTAAGTTTGTTTCTCTTCGGAAACAGAATCTTTGTGCCTTTGTATGTTGTATCTAGTGATCACAACTGACATAATCATGATGGGAAAAATTCAGGAATTTATCGGGAAGGATTCATTCAAGAATTGCGCTGTGGTAAGCCGCTATCCGTGCCCTGCAGGTGCTGAGTGGTTCCCCGAACAGGAAAAAGTCGAAGAATTCGCTGGAAACTCTCAAAGCGATGTCCTCATTTCTGCAGCTTTTTTTGGAAACATACTATGTAGTAAAAATGCAGAAGTAATGTTCATTGTTCAAGCGCATTCTACCAGCCTTATCTATTTTTCCTTTCCTTAGCGTCAACGCCTTTGCTTTGGCTGCCACTGAGGAGTGCTGGTGTATTTTACAATTCATCAACACAACTTCATTATTTCTCTTTTCTTTTTGTATATGACGCGTCAAATTAGGAGAAGAGGAGAAGCTAAATGTCAAGGCTGGGCGTAGCTTACAACAATGTGGGCGGAGTTTGCAACCAGCCTCATAACTCGGTTCCTATGAGTCCCGGGGTGTGGGAAAACGGGTATCCCCCAACAGGCCCACCGCGCGGCGAAGCAAGAGACGCAGACGCGGCAAAGGGACGAGTCGCAGCGCATACTGTAGCGGTTAGGCGTCAGGTTAAAGAGTGTACCATACTACGTCTCATATCGCACAGCACGCGCTGCAACTCGTCTCTTTGCCGCATCTGCGTCTCTTGCTTCGCCGCGCGGTGGGCCTGTTGGGGACACACCCGGGAAAAGCGTATAAGGGTTGGCAGAGGGAAGGGGGTCAAGTGCTGTGGGCAGGTGGAGCATGCATTAAAGTGGGCGGAGTTTGCCACGGTACTTCATAACTCGGATCCAATAAGTTCCGGAGATGGGAAAATAGTAGAATGAGGTTGGGGAAGAGATGATAGTCATTTGGTATCGGTGAGCGAGGCATGTAACGAAGTGGGCGGGGTTTACCACAACGATACGTTGCTCGATTTCGTCCCCTACAAGACCTCATAATTCGGCTCCGAGATGACTTAGAGACCTGAAAAAAATACGCCAGAGGTGAAAGTAGGAGTAGAGGTTGAATGTGAACGCTGGGCGTGGCACACCCGGATGTGGGCGGAGTTTGCCACCGCTCTCATAACTCGGTTCCTAGAAGTTCCGGCGACCGGGGAAAATGTGCATAAGTATTGAGGTATGGAGTAGGGTTGAATGCCATTGTTGGGCTAACCATGCACCAAAGTGGGCGGGGTCTGCCTCAGAAATTCGTGACTCATAACGCCATTTACAAGACCTCATAATTCGGCTCCGAGATGACTTAGAGACCTGAAAAAAATACGCCAGAGGTGAAAGTAGGAGTAGAGGTTGAATGTGAACGCTGGGCGTGGCACACCCGGATGTGGGCGGAGTTTGCGGCGTAAGTAAGATGTACCGAGCAGAAAGCTAAAATCAAGACAAAAATACTGATGGGCCCGATTTTACCGCTGCAGCCCCGTCTCATGCACGCGAATGCGTGCGCAGCCAAACTGGTAATATAATAAGGACTTCAAGCTAGCAACGCTTGACTATAATCCTACTATATATAATCGGCTAAGCGGTTGTGTGTGTGTGTCTGACCGGAAATTCATAACTTCACCCCTTTGGACCCAGAGCGCTCAAACTTCTAGGATATATAGGGGCCGGAGGTGAACACTGATGACGGGTGGCGGGAAGTGATAACTACTGATAGGAGCTGATAACGGACGTCGAAATGTTGATGTCACCAATTTCGTTACACCGTTCGCGTTGACAGTGGAGAGTTTGCACTCATGTATGATATGTGGGGTGAGGCGGGGACCAAGAAGTTGAGTGAACGAATGTGGTAGCAACTGATAAGAACTGATAAGGGGCGTCAAAGTGTGGATACCACCAGTTTCGTTGCGGCCCTTGCGGTTACATTGGAACCTTGGCTCTCACATGTGGTATAGGGGATGGGACGGGAACACGGATAGCGGATGATCAGAAGTGATAACAAGCGATAACGGTTGATAAGGAAGTTAGGATTTTGAGTACTGCTAATTTCGTTGCAGCCTTCGTGGTGACAGTAAATATTAGCTCCTACACGTTGCTGGAGGTTGGGACCGGGACACCGATTGCGAACAGTATGAACTGATAACAAATGACAAGGAATGATAAGAGCGTTTGAATGCAGGTCTCTCCAACTTCGTTGCAATTATCACTGGCAAGCGATCAAGGTGGCGAGGGTTGAATGTAGGTGACAGAAAGTGGTATGAGCGGCAACTGTACTGATAAAAGTAGCGACAGTTGAGCGTGCACTCAATTGAACTAAACCAGGTCCCTAGCACGTGAATATGTTCCATTCCTACCCTTTCATCTAAAGAAGCAAAGAAAGTTGAGCTGCTCAACTTGGACCAATAGCGAATTTCCATTATATTTCCAATTTCCATCATAGCTCGGTTAGATGCTGATTGATTGGTTATATTTCACTTACACACCGATTCTTCAATTGTGGAAATTCTATAAACCGCTAAATCATCCGAGCTCGATATCAATGCTAAATGTTTACGAAGTCATGATAAGTACCATTTTCATTCCGCATGCTACTGCGCGCATTACGCTACAATCTTCAGCAAAATTGGACAGCCTTTGAAATTCATGTGACACATCTTCCAAACATCTTACTGTTAGTTATTCAGCAATTGTCCAGTTTTACTGAAGCCTACCATGTGATGCGCGCGGTTGCGGGCGGAGCTAAACTGGTAAATAATAGAATTCTAACACGGCAATAGTAGTAAACGATTGGGACGTTTTGGAATCATGCCCGAAGTTATGCATGGCTGGAAATTTTTCCCTGTTGATTGTGTACGAGATTGGTCGGTAAAGCAACATTATTTATTTCTACCCATACTTGGCATGTTCATGTCATCAAATCGCACTTGTTTTGGCTTTGCCGTAAACGCGATCTCCTTATTTTCGGGAATCTTCGCCATAGGGCAGATGCAGTCACATGAGCGAAGCTTCTTAGGTGGTATTCGAGCAAGTTTTCGGCGGCTTTGGCGAAGCTCCTGAAAAGTTGTAGGTTTTGATAGATGTGAAACTAAACTCAAAAATGAAAAAAAAGTGAAATCGTCTCTGAGTCTTACAGTGTTCGAAAATAAAAATAGTTGTGGTGATTGGTGCATCAGTAATGAAAGAAAGCAAAATATACTGCTGGAAAGCGAAAGGAATCTTTGTTCACGTTTCGTATTGCGAAGTTTTGACCCCCTCCCCAGGGATTGCCATTGGTCCATCCTATCCTATTACTGACCCTTCTGTATTTAACCTTACTAGGAATAAGGACTGATCAACGAGATTTCCGTAGAGGGCGCAAAATAAGCTAATAAGCCAAGATCGCGATTGGTTTTCCCGGCTGCTAGCAGTTTTTTTATTCTCTTCTATTAGTGATGGTCCAGTTACCATAATGTTTCCATTTTCGAGCATAAAATCGCCTTTCATTATGAAACGTGCTCTTAAGAAGAAACATGAAGGGGAGTTAATTCATGAGAGAGTCGGCGGTTTGTAGTCGCGTAGAGTTGTGTAAAGCTTGAATTTTGAGTTCTGAAGACTTAAGGGGTTCAGTAGGTGTTTAAGGTCGTAGTAGAAATGGGTGTTCGTTGAGGTCTTCAAAAACCGAAACTGTATTGGGGTGGATACTCTGAAATAATCTATGACACTGTCTGTACTCTTCTCTCAGAATAAAACCAAGCTGGGAAAACAGAACTGTTATTTGCGTTTCAGGCGTCTTCCCGTGTCACGCCGTGTACCGAAAGCAAACAAACGAACCTCTGGCTGCTTTTTCTGACCCGGTCCTGTCACGAGTAAACGCATGGATTTCGCGTCTTCGTCGGCGAAGCGCCGTATGCTTTCGTCTCGAAGTCTTTTTTCGGAAAGGTGAGATGCAGCGTTTGCGTCGGCGATAAGTCGCTCCGATCGTGAGACTCGTATTACTTGCCAACGACGAGAACCAATAGTCCATTCGTTCGGTGGCGATGTCTCCACCGTTGATGCCTCGTAGTCGGGTGCCTTATGGCAGTAGTCCTTGGCTGGGATTGGGCTGGCGACTAGCGGATAGATTCGTGGAATTTTGTGTGGTCGAATTCTTGGGATCGCACACGTGTCGTCCGGCCGAATCGTCAGCGGGACGTAACGTGTCGCTGGAAAAAAACACTATTTCGGATTTTTTTTTATAAAAAAAAGAAGTGTGCCGTTGATAGAAGTAGGAGAGAAGTACTACAGGAAACATAGAACTTGAAAAAGTGAAAGAAAATTTCCTTAATTATTTTAAATAGCTGGCACACGCTTTCAATCAGGCCTACAATAAATGAATGTTAGCGAATGTATGGCTCAGTCCTTTGAAGCTTACATACGGCGACAATATCTCCTTCCGTTGACTGAAATATAATGTAGTAGAAGGGACTATAGAACGTGACTATGACATCTGCTCAGCACGGTTCTGAACAATCTAGATTTTCATGTCGAACGGATTCTTACTTCA
>MU888118.1:0-29581 GCA_036418205.1 Ostertagia ostertagi
ACGATTCTGAATGGGCAGAATGCGTGGCGCATCCAAAAAAGTTATTGATCAACGCTGAAAGCTTCGCATTCCTACTTGTCTTTAGAAAAAGAGCAAGGAAACACGGAGCATTATTGAAGTCATCCAATAGTATGTCTAGAAAGACGGAATCACTGCAAAAACCAAAACTAAAAATATGTAAAAAGTAGGGGCCGAATAATTGAGTAGGGACCGAGAGGATAATTAAAGCAATACACCTGAGAAGGTTCATCCTGCAATTTGAACTACAGAAACGAAACAGCTGCGTTGCACGCTCTACCGTAGATGCTTTCCCCGCACCATCTGCTGCTTTGAAGGAACGAAAGCGAGTTTTCAATGTCTCACCAGCAAAGCGTTTATTAGTGTACGTAGACTCACAAGAAAACCCATAACAAGTTCTCTCCACACCTGTTCTTATAGTAAAAACAAGTAAATAAGGTATATGTTGAAACGGAACCACGCAAGGCTTTGGCAAAAACAGCGATACAATAACCAAGAGTTAAGTCTGGAGGAAATTATTGTGAACACGGAGATTCTTAAATCATATTTGTACTTGTTTCTTGTTCGAAAAATCACAATCACACCAGCAATCAAAAAACCGAATACAAATACTAAAAAACTTAAATTTGTAGGCGACGGAAAATGCAAAAAATGTTCCTTCAAAGAATGATACGGAACCCCAGAATTCTCGAGAAATGAGTATAAAAGCTGGAGAAAAGCTGACGATATCGATGGGACTATCGAGACCCACGAAAGCTCTTACTTCAAGAAATATTCAGAAAGACTGAGAAAGCAGAATCTCAGGGAAATAGAGAATAGGAAAAAATAGGAAAAAAGGAGAATTTTGTAAAACTTGATACTTGGGGAGGCACTGAAATTCTAAAGAGACTAACATAGTAATGAGCAAAAAGAAAATATCTAGCCGAAGATTAGCCTATTAAATTATGCAATCATGACTGTGCGAAAATAATGACTGAAATTTTTTTTCGAAGTTCAAAAGTATATCATTTTGACGATATATGCCCATTGCGGGTTTACCAAAGAAAAGCGAATTTGAATCAAGGCTTGTGGGCGACCTTTCCTGAATGCAGAGACACTGCACGTGTGCACTTTGTGATGGCTGCGTTTAAAGGGTCGCAGAGCAGATAAGAACCAGGTGGTAATGGTCTTGATAGATTTTATGGCTAATTTTTCACGATCTTCCTAAAAGCCATTATGCAGAGAAATTGTTGTCTTTCGAAGGTTGATTGAGAGTACATCTTATTGTTTCAGCATCGCCAAAATTCGAAAGCGAGGAGGAAATTTGGAAAACGAGGATAAAATAGTGAATGCTCCTAACAGGGTCAATCGCAAGGGTATGATATCTAAGAGAGGCGAGGGGGAGGGAGTTGGCATGTCTTTACGACTTGTGGAAGCGCTAGGTCGTTTTTAGGAAAACGGTATTTCATTACGGATAGGATAAAGCGAAACTATTCTGTGTTGATCTCTTCTGTGATATGACATACATTCAGTCACATCAAGTCGAACCGTGTCATTCACAGTAAATAAGTGAATTGGGGGAGTCAAAGTCGACATATAAGTCTGGTGTTTTTCCTTCCGCTTGATTCTCCGTACCGAGTTCGTCTTTCATCGGTGAGCCGGGTATCGGATTGTTAGGGGTAGGGAATACCTAACAGGACCAAAATCCGATGCCCGGTTTGACATGTATGCCCAAGTGCCCATGTCAAGTGGTGTTATCCCTAGCACCACCCACCTCATATTATTGTCTCAGTGTGAGTATGTGTTGCCAGCTTTTACTGCCACGAACTACTCTTCGATTACTATTTCTACTATAGGGTGGCGGAAAGGCAAAGGCTATGCCCACTAGGATGCTCTAGAAATAAGTTCTTGTTAGTTGTTTTGTTTACTTAGTTTCCCATGTCACTACTTTACGTCAGTTGAAGTTGCCTAGTTTGTCCACTTGTTGGATTTCATTCGCTGACTGACTTATGAATTAAAGAATTAAAGAAAGAATTAAAAGAAAGCAGCCCCTCTGCCAGAAGGATGAAGGCGTTTGGCTGAGCCGTACAATTTGGGTTTTGATGCTTGGACCGTGCACCGCTTGCCATTTCACGCTTCTGCCTTCCGTGTTTTTAGAAGAGAACACATTTTGGGATGTGTTGGGCAATTTTTTAAAACCAAGTCCCAGTGAAATTTCGATCAATAGTTTGCTAGATGCCGCTTGCTTGCGTACCCTGCTTCTGTGAGTTTTTGATGACACGTGTGCAGGTGGACTTGGGGATTCGGACACTCATGGTGAGTGAATTTCCCGATGAGGACAGGCTAAACTTAGTTGGAAAAAGGAGTCCGTGCGACTCCGAGTTTTGCTCTACTGCAGTACAACTGGCTCTTGCTACTCCTTCATGGTCACGGCATAGTAGTAGGCTTGCGCCAAGTAAATAGGCTATGTAGTATGAGGGTGCTGCGTTCCTGCTGAGGTACATTTTCGTTACTTTGTACTTTGTTTAGAGGTCTTCGTCGAAGCATGAGGACACGTTTCCTAAACTACTCAATACTTACGAGTAGCTAAAATCAATCAGAATTAAATGTGCCAAAGCTATCCAAGAGAGTCTAGAATCAATTAAAACAACATGGTGAATTATAGCCTTAAAATCTGACCATAAGCTTTAAGAAAGTGACTTCCATGTAATTCATTTTTCCACTAAAAGGAAAGTTCTTCACAGAACATTTCAGCTAAAAGTTCTGTATGAGGTAATGTGCTAAAACGCATTATACGCTGCATAGATCATCGTTCGGTTCATACCAGTAATTAGACGCCAGTTATGTGTCTATTAATTGCTTTATACTTTTCGCGGTAATATGAGTGTCAAGCATAACCGCGGCAAAGCACAGATCTGCATCAATGCAAGTACATATATGATCCAAGCAGAAAAACAGGGCAAATCTTTCTTAAAATAACGTTTAGAAGCAAAAAACCGTTGCAGAAAATCAAGCTAGGCAGTCCATCGCAAGTTCATTTATTCGCGTTTTTATTGGCTTGCAATATATTTCAATAGAAGAAAATTTCCCAAGATTTGTACGTAGCGATCAAAAAGTACGAAGAAAAACGAAAGTCATGACTCCATGACGCAGAGAAAGCGAACTGAGACAACTTTTTCAAACTTGATCCCAAAAACTGATCTTGAACTGTCAGTTAGCGAGTAGAAAAACCCGTAATCTTCAAATCGAATGCTGACCTTGGGAGATTGTCACGGGGCGCGGGCGCCACGCCTCTTACTCGTCGATAATAATTTAGAAATCTAACGCCGACCGACACATCGCACTCCACCCAGCCGTTATAATGACCATACACAGCGCCAACTCGCGTAACTCTTTCTTTGCTCATAACCAACTGGTATTTCTGGTATATCATTGACCTAAACTATAAGTTTAATCGGACAAGCAAGTTCCTGCATAAGCTCGAAGTTAGACTTGTGCTTAAGCCGATCTACGTGTTTTTATTCTCCTAGAAAAGTCTGGTACCAATTAACGGGCTGCGCAATGATGGAGGACTTGTGGCAAATCACCTTTTTAAATTATCGAGTTGAAAAACGACTTCCTTTAGCCTGTGAATTATTTGGTTATACAGTTCCTATTCATATGCACTTAGCCCCTTTTACTGCATTCTACTTCTTACGATAGGTTTGTTTAAGAAGACACATTCAGTCCTCTTTCTGCACTCTCAAAGCAGGTAAGTAGGAGATAAAATTGTGGCCACATCTTCCCGTGAAAAAATAAGAAAATACCTCAGCTCAATGTAAACCTCATGTCACTGTCGGATTGTGGTCAAATTTGAGTGTGAGCCATTGCACAAGCAAATAAGCAATCATTGGGACAAGCTGCGAGCAGTAATTTTCCTGTTACCATGATTACGCGAAGGTCATAGGACTAAACGGTCAATCAACGCTAAAGCTTTTAGCGTTAATCAAGCCTTTTTGGGATACGCCGCGCATTCTATTTCCGTTCAGAATCATAGTAGCGGATTAAAATATGTCCTCCAACATAGTGACAAATCTAATGTGACCTGGGCTGCAAAATGATCTGCGGTAGTCATCCGGTGTAGGAATACCGCTTTCATTTTTACGGATGATTCAGGTAAAAGTTGAGAACCCCGGAACATGCAAGCTTTTTGTCCTAGGCAAGATATGATGTGGGATTTAATCTCAAACCGTGGGTAAGTTGGTGAAGCACATCTCTGAAGCAGGGCACCTTGGAAAGCGTCCAATGAATTGTTGCGGAAGGTAATGAGTGGGTGGAAAAATTTCTTCCATGTGGGTTCGCCAACATTAACATTTTCCTCAGGAAGTAGCCCGAGTTTTCAGAAGAATAGCTAGAGTACAGAAATAAAAAACACTGCATAAATATAGAAATAAATAGTTCACATTGATCAATTCGCTATCAAAATAATATATAACCTTTGAAATTTTTCTATAGAAATCGAATTGCTCTGAATTATCAAAGAAAAACGGTCCCAAGAACCCGGAAAGGGTTTCTCTGAGGAAGAGAGGGTACTTGAAGGCCTAACAAAGATGCCTGATTGAAATCGAATTAGCAAGAAAAGAGCGCGAACAAGTTGGATAATTCGAGTTGAACGCTGTAGAATCTTGAAAGAAAGGCCAACAAAGGAGTTCTATTTAGGGAAGAACCTCTTCGTCCATTCCTAAAGAAGTTCCACTCCATATGAGAGGAGGAACCCTGCACATCACAGAATCTCAATCTCAACACACGTGTTCAACCATATGGCCAGAAAAATATGCATTGACTCAGGGCAAATCATTCAAGCCACTCATCCACGCACCTGCACTGATACAATTCAAGCAATTTTTCTTCCAAACGATGCTCCAATGACGCTGTCAAGGCTTAGAAATGGGGTTCTGGACAGGGGCTGAATCTTGTTTTGTTTTGTTGTTGTTCGGAAGTTTGAAGGAGGAAGGAAAAGGGCTGAAGAAAGGAAGCGTATCCGTGATTCTTTTGGAGGAGGCGAAGTCGCATTCGGTGCAAATGGACAGCAATTTTGAGAAATAAATCATTTTTGAGAGGGAGAGAAAATTTAGGGAATGTTACACAAATTTAAAAAAAGTTGGTCGAGCCTGACAGCCTTTTTCGAAATATAAAGGAGGATATGACCTAAGTGCAGATACGTATATGCCTGTGCACGCTGTAGAAACTTCTATGGACGCCTAATTAGGAGCCGAAGAGTTAGAAGAGATGGGGTGGTCGCGCCGATCCCAATAGAGACCAACGCGGCGGTTACCCTGCCTTTAGGTACGCGTATGGTCATGAACTTCCTTTTGAATTAATAAATTCGGAACATTCTTCAAGGATCATCCCCAGCAGTAACTAGCAGAACCAACAAACATTAAGCCTATCAACTAGCAAGGAAACCCAGTAAACCAAGGCAAATTATGACTGAGGCTTGAACGGCTTCACAACACGCTGCCGTACTGAAAAACCCAGCACTTCTTTTCTACGAAAGCTGAGAACTGGTTCCTAGGTTCTTGCCACACTTGGGCTAGATCCTCCCGTAGCACATAATTCATGGCTATTAGCGCTTAGTAGTCCCTGCTTAACCAGGTTCTACCTGGTTTGATTTACAGACGCTGTTTTAGAAGAAGAAACATCCAGATGACAAACAGCCAGCTTAGACCAGAGCTATTTCCTCCTTCTAAAACTTACGTCAACACCACATCGGACGGGAAGCTTCCATCAAAATTAGTCTCAAAATAGCGTCAGTTTTGAATAAATACTCTCTAAGGTAATCGGGTGCTATCCTTATACACAGAGTAAGATATCGTTATTTGCTTCCTTTGGAAAGTGAGGCATAGAAATTAAAGACACAGTGAAACTGAAATTCTAGACGTAATCTCGCGCTATCGATATGGCCACAAAACATTCTGCTAAGCCAGCTGAAACCATAACTAATCTATTTTATCTGACTCGATGACAGGTAACCTATGCGAAGGTGAGGATAGAAGGAGCCGATGTGAAGGCCAGCGCTCTTTCTTCGGATAAGCGGAGTTCTTCAATTTAATAGCCTCAGGGTGATGGAAGGCTTAGTTTATCTAGGCTGAATTTGATAAGAAAAATTCGAAGACAAGACCTGTCTGTGGTAACCGTGCCATTTGAAACGACATGAACTCTACCCCTATTGAATTTGTGATATATTGTATATCCAATTATTACCAAGCATAAGGGGCGGAAGTGGTGTAGTGGCAAGTGGCACGCTTACCACGCGAGCGGTCCGGGGATCAAATCCTGGGTCGTGAGTCGCCCGGGCCAACCAAGCCTTCCATCCCTCCGGGGTCGGTTAATTGGTACCAGACTTGTCTGGGAGGATAAAAACACTGACTTGTACATCGGCTGGCCCCCGCAAGTCATTGTATAGGCCACATCGCATTCAAACGCCACTACGAATGTACAAATGGAAGTAGAATGCGTGCCGCATCCCAAAAAGGGATTGATCAACGGCAAATGCTTTATCCTTTTATCCTTTTAAGTAATTCTTAAAGACTGAATCGGCACGGGAACGAAAAAGAAAGTGATACAGATGAATGTGATCCCCTCGGGACAGACACCTTTTCCCACAGTTTCCACCTGTAACAAAGGCTTTCCAATGCTATTGTTCACGTGTGGTCGGCCTGAACGGGAAACGGACGGAGGGAGCGGACATGAGCGGGCAAAAAAGAGGTCTCACGTTTCGAGTTCTGGGCCGTTTCTCGTGTTTTTTTTTCTTCATCCCTGCACCACTGACCACCTCTACCTCGGTTTCTTCTTTTCATCGTAATCTTCGCCTTCAAAGCAGCAGCCTCAAATCAATTTGGTGGGGTAACAGTAGTCGATTACGAAATTCTGAATACCGGCTGACTAAAATGAAAAAAGAAGCAAAGCAAAGCTTCGATGAAGCCCTCAGATGAGAACACCTTCTATCGTATTCTTCTTGAAATGAGGGAGGGGTATGTCAGACGAGTTTCTGAACTTACCTGTTATCCACTAAATTGCGCGTATTTCATTTAGCCGCTACGCCGTAATCCACGTTGAGTGTCAAAGGGTGCGCGCGAGGTGACTCGTCCATTAGCTCACACTAGCGACCAGCAGCTCGCTTTCTAAAGCTAGCTATTATATTCGCGGGCTACCCTGTCCTACCCACAGAATAGATTATTCGACATGATCTCACCTATGGTAGTTCCTTTAAGAGGATCTCCACTTGAGTGAGGTAACAGGCCCTTTACCCATTTAAATGGGTGACAAGGAAGCTAATGTCTTCATTTGACCGCAGTAATGTTGCCTTACTTGCAGCACACGTGGCGTCTATGCCCTCTCGTATACGATGTGTTCTCTTGAATTTAATTCTCCTCGCAGCGCTGTGCCTACATATCCGTTGTCTGCCACGGTGGCGTTTACAAGGAGAAATTTCAGTGGTTCTATAGTTCCTTCTTTTTTCTCCCTCTGACATCCCTCTTTACCCTTCTTGCCTAGTCCTCGAACAAAATAACACACCAATCCGATCGCAACCCGTGCCACTAACACCGTATTTGGTGATCGGGCTGTCACTCTCCCGAGGACCACTCAGTCTGAACAAGGAGCACTTGCCAATACGGAATACATAGTTGCAAAACGGAAACAAAAATTCCGTTCTCGGTTATGCGGAATCGAAGCAAAAACAAATCTCGAAGCGGAAGCGAAAATCGGAAGTCGGGAAAATTAATGACCATCATGAAGAACTTTCTTACAAATTAGAATGTTTAGTTCTAGTCACAGAGCTGATCCAGGAAAAAAGAATACTGAAATCATCATGCTCGTTTTTTTGAGGAGCTTTCGCGATAAAGAAACAGCTCAAAATGCCGGGCAATCAACAACACCTCGCAGAAATTGCACATGAACTGTGAAATAAACCGTGAAATAAGATGAAACTGAGCTCCATTGGAGAAGTGAAATTTCTCTTCTTCATTTGCTGTGGACGCTGATCAATCAACGATGAAATTTATACAAAATTGTAAAGTTTGAATTCTGAGAGATAGTGAAATTAAACGAGCGATAAGGTTCCATTTAATCATCAGCTTTGAAAAAAGTTGTTCTCCAGGCACTGTGAATACAGATTCGATAATCAATCAAATTCATGAAGCATCATTCAGGCAGACACAGTGACACGATTACAAATGACGGGGGACATTCTTGCACAGAAGTTTAAAGTGCGATTGCATCGACCACACTTTAAAGCGCGATGTAGCCATTCCACTAGCCTAAGCAAATAGTTTCATTCCAGAAGTGATCTTACAAAAGATAAAGTACAAAGAGCGATTAAAGTTTCAATGGTCCCGCTAGGACGAGCCACGCACTTAACATTCATTCAGAATCGTTATAGAATTGAAATACGCTACGCTTTGGGCGGTGATCAACTTGTCGCGATTATCAATTCCTTAATTCATGATTCCAGGTAGACTTTATTATATACGTATCTCAACGACACGAGTTCTTTAAGCGACAATTGAAGCTATGGGGACAGTAGGAGCGGAATTCACAGAAGTCGGATGCGACCTACCCATAATCCCCGATCAGACTGTTTTTCTTGTATTTGGAAATATAGAGTTGCTGGGATCTACATAGAATTGCTGCTACTCTTCCTTTTTTACGGAATTGCAGGAATTTTTTCACTGTTTTTTCAACTCACTTTTTCCTGACGGAGAAATATTTACAGTACTCTGATGCTGGCTAAACGCGTAGGTCATGGAGCGGCGAATGCTACCGTATACCACATACATGGTGTCGGAGACAACTCCCGGATCGAATCTCGTAAAAGTCACCAAAGCCATCCCTTCCATCCGAGTCAGTACGACACTCACATGGAAAATCAAAATTCGAATTATACCTACATACCCTCTGCTTCAAAAAACAGAAGCGCGTCGAGTGCAGACCACACACCACAAGTGACGACGGCCTCCAAGTAAATCTGGTAACTAGTGATTCATAGTGATAGCTGATAGTTGGTAAATGATAACTGATAGAATACAACTGCAACAGGCTAATCATTTCATTGGCAGAAAACATTACATTTTGTGGAGGCCGTCGTCACTTGTGGTGTGTGGTCTGCACTCCGACGGCTTTCTGAGGCAGAGTATATCGCCTGCCCGCCGCATGTCACTGCAGAGGCTAAGTACTATCCAGTGAAAAAAGGGTTATAAACGAAAGCAGAATAAATGGCGCATCCTGGAAAGGAGTTAATGAACGCCGAAAACTGTATATCTTATCATTCATGCACTAGGGTAAGCAGCTGGAATAGAAAACCACTGCAAGGAGAAATTCAAGAGCAGGTGAGCTGCAGCAATGACAAGTTCTCAAGCCACTCAGTGATGAGAGACAGGTATTATATGATCGCGTTCAGCGTGTGGAATGACTACGTAGCACTACTTAGCGATTTTTTGGATTCACTGCGAAGACAATACTGTTACGAAGAACCCGAATGACAAACCTCGTTCCGTACAAGAAGAATGCGCTACTGCCAGGTCTAGTCATAGTGTACTTCTATTCATTCTTTCTTAAGCTATAAGATGATTCCGCAGCACCTCCAGGCACGATCTCAAAATCGTACAGATCCACCCACCTCGGAATAGGAAACAAACGTGTTGGAAAGGACTTAACATTACTTTTTCAGAAACAAACTAATTAGATTTCACAGGCAACGGACTAATAAACAAATAAGTAAGTCAACAAATAGAGAGCTGAAAAACAAGCAAAGTTAATAAAATAGTTGAGTGGTGGGGGCTCGCTTCCGGGATACTCAAATTTTTACGAAAAGGCGCAAGAGCGCAAACGTGTCGAACAAAGAATTTTCTTAGCCAGGCAACCTGAAAATTAGCGCCTTGCCTCTTTTATATCCGTTATTAAACACCATTACCGTTCTTGATAGCAGAACCTCTTCTTAGTCTTGTGGTCTTTAAAGGGATTGAACAGTGTTACTTTTCATTGCTCTGCTTTATTAACTTGCTGATATCACTCGCGATGCGATTCTGTTATGGGCAAATGTCCAACTTCAAGAGGACCCAAGCATGGACCCCGGGCTTTCCGCGCTTAGCACATCGATCCGGAGTATGACGAAATTCAATGAAACAGTAAACTTTCACCCTGGTAACTCAACATTCTTCTGGATAAATGTTCTTTACATACTATACTTCCATACCTTGCTAAGCCTCTCAGATCGCATAAGCTGCTCTGCCCAGAACCCAGGTTCGGTACCCGCTCCTCTCAACAAAGCTACCACTCTGACATTCGGGCAATGCTTTCTCGACAAGTCTCCCCAGAAACTTCACAGAGACATATTGCTGTCAAAAACTACGGACCTGTCGACATTCGGAAGTATTGTATCGAGTCTGACAACAGCAAAGCATACCAATAAATGTAATGGAGGTACTTTCCTAGTAAAAAGTTGAAGGAATTCCCGGTTACGACGCACATTCATCGGCTTGTTAGCAGTAAAACAATGAAATGACTCATGCAAGCACGGGTGTCAAACGTCATCGGAGGAATTACCAAGCCACTAGGGGACGTCTTTGCTGAACTGCCGCTACGGCCAAATTTCAGGCCGGCAGTGTTTAGACGAGAAAACAATACAAACAACTAAAGAAAACAAGACTGAGGCAGGGAACGAACAGTAGGTGGGAAGACTATTCTCTTCAACAAGACAAATGAAATGATAGCAAGTAGAACAATGTAATAGCTATTTGCGAGCTGTGACTTAATGGTAAGTAACATTGCCATCAAGAAGGGGACATCTTGATTATTGCTACTTTGAGGTAAAAGAGCTCGATCCAACCGCGCGGGGAGCGGAACAGGGCGTATGCGGTGAGTGTGGGCGGTGGTCAGTCGTTAAATAGTCAGGCAGGCCAGCGCAGCCAAAACACAGAGATGGGCGATTTCAGTGTTAGGGATGCGCCGTGCACTTGTTGTCTTTGTTGTAACTTATTTAATGACAATAAGTGAAGATGGTGACCAAATACAATAGAACATTGAAGTAAAGCCATTTTTTGACGTATGCCTCTATCAAGGGCAACCATTCCGGAATAAGGTGCGCTGCTGCTTTATTTGGCTTGAATTAGTAGTGAAGAAAATCCAGATCCTCAATGAACACCAGGTAGCTTACTTTAACATTTTACTAGCGAGAAACTCCAGATCGTCATTGGAGGACCTCTTACAAAATCACTCAGAATCTCTCAGTCAAAAAAGGCCTGGCGAGTATATATAGGGTCCGCTTTTGCGAAATTTGAAACGATAAGACCTTAAAAAGAGGAAACGCAAATAAAGAGGGTGGAGGAGGAAAAGTAATACGGGGAAAAGAAGACGAAATTTAATGGAGCGCTCGATCAGAAAGTTGCACGAGAGCTCAGATTAACAACAAACAAGTAAGGAAAGTCGGGAAAAATAGGACAAATGAATTTCAATATTTGTAACGAAGTTGATGAGAAAGCTGAGGAAAAGAGAAGTAAAGGTCGAAGGAGAAAAAATGGAAGCAGAATAACTGAGAAGATGAATGGCAAAGTTGCGCTGCAATGTCAAACAGGTGGGCAGTGTGAGAGACAGGAAAGGTTGAGAACAAGAGAGAACTCGGAGCTCTAAGCTTTCCTCAACTGTGACTGTTACCGTTAGTGCCTGAATATGCTGACTGCGAGAAACAAACACCATCGACATCTCCAGTTAGCTCAAACGACTATCTGCTGGTTTTCGGACGTCGACAAGGCAGTTGCTGCCTTGACGACGTCCGCCAGTCAGTAGAATAGTCCCATCTTCCCAAGGTGACATGACTTGATGACATGCTTCCCTAGGGCTAGTGTAGGGCTCCCGCTCCGACACTGACGATGAGATGAACCACGGCAGATAACTTACATTTCCTCAGCTATTCATGAATATCGACTTGGCTTCTTATTTTCAGGATGGTATTGAATCCAGAGCTAACAACAGTGATTTCTTTCTATCCAAGAAGATATCGGTTTTCTAAATGTTATTATTCGCAGCCGAAGCGATGCGCCTTATCAATTCCTGGATCGAACTGTTTGCCGTTATCAGGTCGAAGAATAGATATGACAGGATACGGTGTAACAAACCATGAGTGAAGCAATCAACCATCATCAATCTTTTTAAGTGCGCCCTTAATCGACCTTAATTCGAAATTATAGAGGCACTTAAATTTGGCTAAGCTGTTGGCCTGTTGTGGCCAACGGATGCTCATATGTGTAGGTGTACTTACTGGCCCAGTAAGCTCCATATCTACCAGTGGAACATAGCGGTGGAAACACAGAGATTTAATCAATTTTATGATCCATCTAAGGGTGCTTCCGCGCAATAAGTATTTAGAAATTATATAATATACAACAAAATATATTTTTGGCGGAAGTGGACCACATGGTTTGCTGAAGTTAATTGTAGCCTGCTGCTAAATGATTTCGCAGTCATCACCTTGAGCTTAGCGTGACTTCCGCAGATTTTTATGGTTCAGTCAACCCCCGTCTTCTTTGAAGCCTGCCCGGCCAATTCAGTCAATTTTCTAAAACTAGTCTGGAATTACCAACAATTCCGCCTCGTTCAAAATTAGCAGATGCTCATAAAGCATCGCTAAGGCTTTATCAGACGCCATAATGGCTGAAAGGAAGCCACTATAGAGCAAACTAACGAAATATCCTTAGTTTTTTGACCAACATAGACAAAAGGACAAAAAATGAAAACCAGAGAAAATTGCGCAAATGCCTGCATTTCCACAAAAATACGTGAATATCAAGGGGCAGGTCACTTTCAGTTAAGCAAACAAAAATATGGGATATAGTCACAGGATGTACAATACAGCTTCGTGTCGGCCTGGGTGAGATTCTGGGGGGGGGTTGATTTCTGGCCCGGTGCGTAGTGGTCAGCAGCGCTTCATACTGCACCGCTTTGACCCCATTTTTCGCGGCAATTTATAGAAGATGAACAAAATCGAGTAGTACTACCTAAGAAATGTAGGCAATGAGAACCCGTCGGACAGCTTTCGCCGAGATCGAAAGCTTTCGCCTGAGGGTGTGTACTGGTCTCGGAACAATATTTAAAAATCGCCAGAAAAAAGAAAGAGAACTACTAATTATATATTCTTAAGTCGCCCTGCCAATCCAAAAAAGGGTTTATATACATTCGCGCCTAAGGAATGTGCAACCTCAAAAGCCTTATCTAGGCAAACATTGCGAGAACGCTTTGTGGAACTGAAGAGGGGAATAGGGCCTTTCATCGAAAGTGGATTCAATAATATTAAATGCTGCTGCAACGTTTAGCACCCATCATGAACTTTCAGCTTCCGCGCTTTAGTCCTCGAGCCCAAAAAAGGGAAATTTGCAGCAAAGGGAAGTTCGGCATGACTAACTCGCTTGGCATTTCGCTGGTGCCCTACCAGCTTAGCATTATCTAGTTTCTCGATCCCCGCCCAAGATTCACTAGGATCACAACCTCATCTATTCACCTTCTCCGATACATCATATCGATCCCCTTGCAGGGACTCAGCAATGCTATTCCTTTTCTGCCCGGCGAATAAAATCAAACTCACGGTCATTGGAAAGCATGCTCGAGATGAAAGCCGCCCTATGCCAGTGTCTTCCCCTCCATGTCAAAGAATAAAGTCGCGAAAGCGAAGGTTGCTTAGGTAAAATAGCGCCAGCGGAATTCTATATCGAAACTGGGCCATGGTTCCTATTCAAACGCTCGCATTTATCCGTGACTTTCTTGGCAAGAATCACCATATGGAGGACCTTTGTTTTTTAAACCGTTACTCAGCAGCGGGGGGACGTCCGCCTAATGAAAAACGCTCCGCTCATCGGTGCTAAAAAAAAAACTACTGGCTGTCCTATAAGCCTACCAATATGTGAAATAGGAACCTGAAACCGTTTGGCTAGCCATATGATCAAAGTCTACCGACACCCTAAAAATACTTAGCATTTCAAGCTATTTGATGACTTGCTCAAAACAATCAAGCCCCATGTTGCTTACAGAGACCGAGCAACTTCTCAATAGGTTCGCAATGTCCATGATAGATGAAATTGACACTTCCCTCACACCATCTGCGATCGGGGAGCGACTCGCGGACTAAAATCGAAACAGCTCTCAACTCAGCCCCCTCTCCGCTAGATTCCAAGTTCTAAGCACTATGTAAGGGGAAAGAACGAGGTTGTTGGGGATAGGTAAGCATTAGGAAGTTCTTTGCGATGGCATTTTTGATACGGGTTATACGTTAACATGGCAATCATACTACACTGGTGTGCAAAACTTAGGGACGAACGTAGCTTTTCCAACGACGTGTTACTGGCGCGTAACATGACTCTATGGAACCTAACCACACATACAAAGAGCTGCCACAGGGCACTAAAGAAAGCAGTTAACAGGAACCGTTAAACGGTCCACAAAGCTATCAAAAGGTTATGATACTTCATCTGTCTCGTCCTTAAGTTTTGCACACCAGTGTATTTCTGTGTAGTACAAAAAATTCTTGCAATAACCTTCTCAATTCAAGGGTAGTTCTTCAGAAAGTGGTACCCAAGGCCTGCAAAGGAACTAAAATTCAAGTCATTTAGTGGCTTTTCCTTCAACTATTCTATACCCTGCTGTACCTACTTTGGCTTTACTTACCCCACTATACTGATAGATATAATAGTTTACCCAAAACATTAACCTCGAGTAGATCGACCATTCCATCTAAGTATAATAGTAATCGTCCGGCGTTAAAATTTTATTACAATGAAAATCTGTTACGTTGTATGCAAATAATCGATTAAAGAAATCCACGGAAAGCATGACTCCTAAAGAAACACTGCAAAATGACCTTAGTTTTGGTTTATGACGCAAATGGTCACAGGCTCGTTTCTTTTTGAAGGAAAAACATCTGAGAGTTTCGGTAGCCCAAACGGCATCGATTTCTGGTGCCGATGGCGGTTTTCCCCTTCGTCTAGAAAAAGGAGTAGTGGAGCATGAAAAAGCGATCCCCCAGCAGTGCGGGGCAACAAGTCGAAACGGATGGAAACAAAGAGTTCACTGGATCCAGCTGTGAAGTGAGCCTGATTCGAGAACTAGAGACGATGAAGTCTACTGAGAAAAGATAGATTTGAAAAGAATAATTTTAAGAAAAATGCAAGGAAAAGCGGAGGCGGATACCATTGGCGGAACATTAAATTGATAAAAAACACTCGCTTATAGGAACCTAAGGTGAGGCGCAACAACCGGTGGCAGAAAATCTTGGGAGATGGAGATGTTGGATGAATTCTTTGCACATGATATAGTCTGTTCCATGTGGTTGCGATTATGGCTCTGCAAAGCAGTTGATTCCCATACGATGGCAAGCACAGCGCCGGCTACTGCAGAGACAAGTGGCCGACGAAATATTCGAGCTTACTCGCCCGTCAGTACGCTAGGCATCATATGAGGTAAGCTACTAGCTCTTTTCCTATTAGGGGGCGTATAAACCTTCCAGTCTTTATGGAAATAAAAGAAGGTGAGAAGAAGTTCACTGCTGACAAAATGGTCTCCAAGCGTGAGGAGCGATAATACGCGTGACAATCGACACCGGAGTGATCGGTGCGCACCAAAAGTGGAGCATCATGCAGTGTCGATCAAATTTATCATCGATATCGGAGAAAAAGACGGAAAATACACTCAGCTCACACGTACGTGGAAATGTGCAGAAATGGTTCAGACAAATAGTCGCACTGAAAACTGGAAGCAGTAATAGCACAAAAATCTATCCCACCTCTGTGCCGTCGAAATAACTCTAGCACGGCTCCTCCGCCGTTAAAGATTGAGCTGTATTTTCAAGATGCCGGAGTTAAGCTTCTCCGAGTTGGTATTGTGTCTATTAATAGGCACTCCAGCGCGTGTACAAGCTCTTTTAGGATGCGCGCGACTCTTTGGACTACTCGAATCGTAGTGCATAAATAAAATAGATAAATAAAAGAATAATAGAAATAGAAAAAACCCAAAAAAAAACGTAGAGAACAAAAGATAAAAGATTAGAATTATAACGAGGATTACCAATCAAGTACACAACATACTACCCATCAAAGTGATAACAATCTACCGACTTAAAGAGGATGAGAAGCTTGATGGACGAAGACTCAAAACCCTGGTTAGTGAAACTGCTAACCATACACCAATTTGGCCTAGACGAAGAAAAAAGTAAGAGAAAGACAATAATACATGTAAACGGGAGTGACACTAGTTGCCCTACAGGCAGCACAAGCCTCCACAACTGAGCTTTCGTCAGTTTTCAGATGTAAACATTTATTAAATATCAAAGTAGCCGATACCACTTAACCGACCCCGGAGGGATGGAAGGCTTGGTTGGCCTGGACGACTCACGACCCAGGATTTGATCCCTGGAAGCGCGCTTGGTGAGCGGCGCCACTTGCCACTACACCACTTCCACCGTTAACAGTAACATTCAGACAAAAAATAAAAATTATTACTACCAGCAGTATTGAGACCATGAACAGTAAGCATATCGGAGGGGATTGACTGAAAGAAGTCTTTTGGCAACTTGCCAGACTAGAAGATTACTTCTTGAAAAACTGAGGCTATTTTCTATGGAAAAGACCGCTTAAACATTCTATGACGTCGCAAAAAAAGAATAAAGCTAAAATCGGAAGTGTTCAGCCTTTCCCAAGAGAGTACTTTTCAGGATTGAGAGGGATTATGTTTGATCTGTTAAAGTGGATGCACCCACCGCCGGTGGTATCCCCTTTACAATCGCCGAAGATATACTCGATCGTTGACCCGTTTAAGACTGAATTTCCGCCCGTAAACTATCGACGAACATGGCGAGTGAGAAACCGCAAAATCGAAATAACATTGCGATATCTCCACCCGCCGGTGTGTCATCCATGGGATAGCTAAAAAACGAGAAATTAAACCATCAAAAGGTGTTCGTCGCCGTTCTTCTAATGCGACTTCTCACCAAACGTAGGGAATGGCGTTGAATCGTCTCGCATTTCGATTCACGCAAAGAAGAAACTTGATCAAATGAATAGCGGTCCGATGGGGTCAAAAATAGCAGTTTGCTGAGGTCGCGCTAATGGAGAGCCATGACGGGAAACGACTCTCGAACGGATATCCTGTTATGCTATCCAGCTCAAGACGGTCGGCGTCCCCATTCAAACAAGAGCATTTTCCAAGTGAAAGTCTTTTGTGGTCACTAATTTCGGACAAATTCTTCAAAATGGAAACATGAGGGAACGAAGAGAAAAGCAGAAGCCGCCACTTTTCAGTTGGAAAGCGTAGAGCGTAGTTCTTTGGGAGCGTTGGGTTCCCTCCCAATTCGATATCGCGCAGATAAATTAGCTATTCAATGGAAGGATTTATCAAGTTAGGTGGTGAAAGGGTGCTCTAAAATAACTTAATTTCCTTTCCTTTTAGGTCGGTTAATTTATATTCGTCTGAGAACATCACAACACTGATTCTAAGGCTACATTGAATGGTTCTCGCCACAAATAATGGCCACCTCAAGCCGGTAAAATTACTTGCTTTTCAGGCCAATCTTCGAGATCAAGTTTTGTGTTGTGTTCACCCACTGGATACATTGATTTTAATCGGAAATTTGAAATTTCAGCTTCAAAGTTTCAATTCCTTATACCTGGCCATGGCTTCAAACTTGTTAACGTAAACAAATAATCAATGATGTCTCTTGGAGATGAACAACACTCTCCATCGGTGAACCCCTTCTGAATCCCAGGTAATTACACAACAGGAAGTAGCGAGTGATTTAAGGGATATCTTCCAACTAATCATGTGGACGTGTCATGGAAGTGAGAAGAGTAGTCGCTGGGCAGTAATCCAAGATTAGACAGGTATACGCAGACATATTGCAATTAGCATTCATTAAAAATTTTGCAATTTTTGAGAAATTAAGCATAAATCGGATTGGATCGTTCGCTTATTGGAACCTAAACCGTTCGTATAATCATACTGTTTTTGAGAAAGACCTCTCGTGTGGCTTTTGTGGGGGTGTGAAGGCTAGCCAACGAACAGGTTAAAGCAACGAGAAAGGTGGTTGGAGGGCGGAGCGATTTGGTTGATTCATTGAGCATGATTGGTGGGCGTTAAGAGGTGATTCCAAACACGCCCTCAAGCTCTCTGGGGGCGTGGCACCAATTACGGGTCCACTCATTCTAACCAAGTCTCTCCACCCTCCATTTCCGTGTTCTCGCCCATACTTTTCTCTCTTCCCAAGGGTGTTTGAAGAAGGCGACCCCGAGAGATCTGAAAGCTCGACTGTTGTGAGGTGGGGTTTGATCCGTTGTGTGTATATATTTGATCTGTGCGCATGAAAAAATAGCACCAGGAAGGTCTTTCAGGGCGTGACGAGCTTTTTGAAAACGGTCTTTTGCATGATATAGGGGCAGATGCGGGGACCACAGAACCATGTTTAATTTTTCCTGAACGGCCCTCTGAATACCAGAAAAGGGGGTCCCTAGTTCGATTCCTCTTGGTGACAAATTTTTGCATTTCGAGTTGACGTTCCAAAATTCGCGCAAAATGGAGTTCTGATTGTTCTGGTTGGTTCTAACTCCATTTTGCGCGAATTTTGGCACGTCAACTCGAAATGCAAAAATTTGTTACCACGAGGAATCGAACTAGGGACCTCCTTTTCTGGTATTCAGAGGGCCGTTCAGGAAAAATTGAACATGGTTCTGTGGTCCCGCATCTGCCCCTATATCATGCAAAAGACCGTTTTCAAAAAGCTCGTCACGCCCTGAAAGAAAAATAGCGCTACTTAGGACCACTACACTGTCAACGCTCCATAAGATACTGCTTAGAAATCAAATTATAATAATAACAGTCCGAAATATACGAGGAGACGAAGCCTCGCCAGAGCGTGCGGGCATTTTTGAAGTGCTTGGCCAGGCGGGATACGGTACAGTCATAAAGAAGAAAATTAGTTTATACTCTCATTGAGAGCAGAAAATTCATGGAATATTCCTCTATTAATTAGCCCATATTGTTTCATGTTCTTTAGCAAAAAACGCCAATATGGTCATTCACTCTTTTTAGCTGGTAACTGGATGAGTTCGCAAATAAATAAGCACAGTGAAGTCAGGCCCATCATAAAGTCAAACAGTCAATTGTGTGTTTTACCCTTTTACCCGCCCGCACACCTTTTTTTAATCTGCGATCGGGGATACCTCCAGTGAGTTGCGTAAAAGGGTAAAAGATTTGAATAAATTAAAATTAATAAGTAAGTGCTTTTGGACGCAGAAGATTTGATCACTGCTCGCCTAGAACACTGCCAAATATTGCACAGGTTCCCAAAAACCGTAAAAATTAAATTTATAGTAGAAAAATTTTTTTACTTGCAAGGTTTTTTAAAATTCCTACACATATTATCTTAGCCATAGGTAGGTTATGATATCAATTCACCATCAGTGGTAACTGCTATAAGTGGCAAGATCGTTCAATCATTATTGATATGCGCCGCCCCGTTATGCCATGTCGAATTGATTACGATTGAAACATGTTTTCAGGTGTACAACGGATTTCTTAGGAATTAAGATGGTGTGGACTAACCATAAGCGGCTTAACAGGGCGGAAGTGGTGTAGTGGCAAGTGGCACGCTTACCACGCGAGCGGTCCGGGGATCAAATCCTGGGTCGTGAGTCGCCCGGGCCAACCAAGCCTTCCATCCCTCCGGGGTCGGTTAATTGGTACCAGACTTGTCTGGGAGGATAAAAACACTGACTTGTACATCGGCTGGCCCCCGCAAGTCATTGTATAGGCCACATCGCATTCAAACGCCACTACGAATGTACAAATGGAAGTAGTAAAATGCGTGCCGCATCCCAGAAGGGATTGATCAACGGCAAATGCTTTATCTTTTTGAACCTAATCCTGACTATGCACTTGATAGGAGCACCATGTACTACGCGTCTTCTGCTGTCGCAAGAAGTGATACGGACTTACGAAACAATGCAAAACATCAGTTACAAACAAATCTACGTTAAATTATCCAGTTAAGATAAAAATAAATATATCGATCTGGAGTGGGACATTCAAAGAATATTCTTGCGACGATAAATGACTTTAGCGGAGGGACCATCTCGAAAATCCCGCTTTTCACGAATTCTACGTACGTGATGCTGGACCAATAAATATCCGAACTTGTTCAACTGATTACCATAAAATGACCGTCAGTCGATACGTGCGACACAGCCAGCGCCGAGAAACTAGACGCTAGACGGCTTGGGTCCGCCTGACCAGCGTACGAACTCGATTTTGTCTATCAGCGTGGATGGTGTGTCACTGATCGATAAAAACCCTTAACAATAAACGTTTCGTAACGCGACGGAAATCCACTTGAAATGCAAATTTACCGTGTGACTGGGATGCGCGTGATGCGACCCTTTGGTCGTATTTTTTATTTCGCTCATTCTTCCAGGCTCTTGGAACGAACTGCTCGCCAGTATGGCCTTCACACATCATAGAAAGATTCTACGATAAAAAGTGGGTAGGGGGACGAACTGGGAAAATAAAAAAATTAAATCGAACGCATCCGAGCCCCCAGTGGGTGGACGCTGCGACTTTAGCAGCCAATAGAATTGCTCAAGCGACCTAGCATGCCCATATCTAGACCGCTCCTACCGGGGGTACGACCCACCCACTGGCTCTAGGTGGCTGCTTAGCAGAGGAGAACACATTAGCGCGTGAAGACAGCACGCAAGGATGTACATCAAGACGCTAAGGAGAGGCGGATGTGCCTATCTGCGAGGGCCATTAGTGAGAACAGATGATAGGATTGTTCTTGCATGAAAGACACGCATGCTGGGGACATGCGGTGACAACGTAAAATGACGTGGGTTCGTTTTAAATGGATAAACAAAACTAAATAAAAAACGAAGACCACTAGAATATGCGCTTTAAAAGCTTTCCAGCACTTCATTGAGCCCTAATCTAACCCAGCTTAAGCTAGCTTCTATTTATGCGCTATCCCACTATTTTGACCTCACATTAAACCATAGCTCTCGAGTGACAGAGCCAAAAACAGGGAGTTCAAAAACGTGGAGGCTGTGGAGGGGAGAGAGAGGCGGGAGGAAGTCGGAACGGACCACTCCCTCTTTGGTATCATGCCGCACCATTATCGAGTAGCGGATTTTTATGAAAGTCCTCAAAATCGCTGTTTATCTTCTTTAGTTCCCGAGGGGTACGGGTACCGGAAAGTGGTAGCAACTCGAAAGCGCTTACGATATCCCAATTGAACAATTAGGACGGCACGTTCGATGGCTACATCGGCAAGTTATACATTCCACAGTGAGAGAGAATATTAAGGTTTATTTGATAATGTGAGAGAAACGCTATCGAAAGTTAGCAGACCAGTTTTCTGCCACGAGACCGTTGTCACACAACTCATTTGAGAGATACTGCGGCTGCAAATGTAATAGTCCTGTTAGAATTCCATGCATATTATAGAGCTCGGCTCAGCCGTCGTTCGCATTATTCTATTTGCGCTTCTTTTTGTACCAACAATGCACTCCGAAAATGGGCCATTCTGCAAAATGAGACGAGTCCCAAGCGAGCTTCTGAGCTGAAAAACAGGAAAAATGTCATGCGCAGCTGGTGCTAGGACGCTCTGAACCGCTTCCCAAGCTATCCGTCGGAAGAAGCACAACAAAGCAGTCATTTGCTTGACCGATTTTTGGTCCAGTACTCCAGTAGTACATTTTGACGTGATATCGGAAAAGAAAGCAAATGTTGGCCCTATCGCAATATACAATATATCCTCTTAGGCTGAGCCTAGGAGGGGCAGGAACTCTAAGAAAAATAGAAATAGCCTACGCACCCTGGTGTCTCTCGTCCCCCGCTTAAGGCTGAGTTCCATTTTCAAGGAAAAGGACATGTTTTATGCAGTTTTGAATGCGTTGCTATGCTATGACAATGCCCCCGTATATTGTGATAGCGTCCGAATTTGCATTTTTTCAGCCTCCTTTCCCTCTCAAGAAGCGGTTTGGCCCCATCCACCTTGAAGCTCAAGCAGGGCCAATAATCTGTAGCAGTACGAAAATAGCATAAGCTACCTCCTGGAACTCTTCTCCTTCACTTCGGTGGCTCTCAGAAATGAGCAATATGGAAAATAGCGGTAAAGAGAACCCGTTTGAGTACGAAGGCATGAAGGAAGGACGTGGAAGGACGTAGTATCACTGGAGCCGCGCATTGCGCGCACCATCCTGAAGATAAATTCTGGGCTGAATCTCGGCAGGATAACCAACTCCTTCACCACTCTGGAACTAATTGAAAGGACGAAAGCTTCGTCTTCTGGACCGGCTGGTCCTTTAATCGAACAATACGGTCCCCTCGCATTCGAATTTTATTCTGCTTCTGAATGAAATTAGAGCTGGTGGGATGATATGAACGTATCTTTGGAAAAGTTCGAATAGACCCAGAATGCTTAGCCTCAATCATTTTCTTAGAAGAAAAATGCATTTCTAGAAAATTTACCCTACATGGAGCTATTACCACCATAAACCCGGTTCTAGGCAGCCACAAATAGAAATATTTCAGCTGTTGTCCCGAAAAAATAGTGAGATTTGCCAAGGGAAAGCGAAAAAAATGGCTGCGTTCAAAGTTATCCTTAGGCTCTCGTGTTTCTACTTTGGATGGAAGCCGCATGTCAGTAAAGATCTTCGTGTCTACACCACTACGTAAATGTCTAAATATCAAGAGATATCTCTGAATATTATCCTATAACTCTAATATGCTTTAATTTCTTATATTATTATAGAATGAATTGGATTTATGTATTCATGAGCAGAAAGATCAGTTGCGACAAACGAGAAAAGAGCTAAAGCTGAAGAGGCACTAAGGGGCAGAGAGAAACGAGTCTCCTCGGATTTACTCCTCCGATCACTCACTCCCGCGTTCCATTTACATGACAAGAAATTGGGTCACCTGGTTACTTGTAGTAGCCATACTTACAGCAGCGGACGTATTCAAATCAACTACACCCTGCAGAAAACATCACTACTCCTCTGCTGAGAATTTTGAGATTATTCTGGAGAGCTGCTTTCCGCTAGGATATTGTCAAGCGAGGCAAAAACCGTTACGACTTAGAAAGTGGGACTTTGAGAAAACGGAACGAATTTCGCTGAGCCCAATCCCTTACCCTCAGCAAAACTTCAAAGATTAAGGTAATTGGATCCTTGTATCTGCAAAAGCTTCCAGTACCACTAGTACTAATAGTGAGGGTGCACGTAAACGAAATATAGTATTTACTGCCAAGGTTAAGCTCTTCGGTGGTGTGTTTATCATATGGCCAAAGAAGAGATAGAAGACATAAGGACATAGCCAAGTTTCGGGGATTCGCCTTCTCAAGCACCTATATCCTCGGATTCATTGAGAAGCTTCCAAGATCATTAAAAAGTGTAGGAATTTCAACAATAACCATTTGAGCGTTATCCCTCGACAACCGCGGTCGAGTTCGCTCAATATGTTTGACAGACAAATGCGTGATGGGCTACACAAAGCCTTGGACGGAACCGTTTCAGGTATGTAGTGACGCGTAACAATGGACAACCTCATGCCGTGAAAATGTTAAACGTTAGACTGTGAGCTGGGTTCTTATTGGAGTCCAGGTACGATAGCCCTTCGCAGTAAAGCAGAGAAGAGAGCTTTTCCAGAGTGGGTTACCCTCGAGTCAACAGACAAGGCTCTTGGTGGGGCAGACGGTAGAGAAAGGTTGCTGGCTTTATGGATTCTATTTGTAAACGTGTTGGCGAAAACTTCTGTAGGCCATTATTTTAATTATATTTTAAACTCGAATTTCGTTTTTAATTTTCTGAGAATAGACCATTAAGGACTTCATTCGATGATATATTGACAGCTGGCCACTCACAATCTTTGTTCATCGATCGAGCACAGATGGATCTTTCTTCTATAGAAGTCAGAAGTCCGAAAGTTCCTGAACTCCGTCGACTTCTTCAAAATTTCTAAAACAGCTCAATAGAACAAGCGCTTTGTCCTTTGTGTTCCATATTCTCTTTATGAGCGAACGGGCCATCTTATATCGTAGGGGAACCTTCTTGCAAGCACCTGCATCTTTCGGGAAAATCAAAATATTACTGGAACCTTTCTGAAACCACAATTGCTTCAAAAATATCTGCGATGGAATTTATGAGAATAACAGAAGAAAGCGTGACGGAGAAAATGAAAGCTCCCACAACAAAAGAACGTCGGCAGACTATGCATGACATCGCGCGCGGGGCTCAACCGCCGTTGTCGCGATGACCACGAAACCTGGGCGGAAATCGTTCAAATGAAGCAAACACCGGAAAAATAGGTCAAGGATACATTGGGGAAAACCGCTGCGAAACGGTCCGCCGTCGAAGAATTATCGAAGTAATCATTTCGCTCCGTTCCCAGTACCTCCATCATGTTTTGTTGAGGAGCCGTAGGTTGGGCCGGTGACAGTGTCACTACTCATCACATCTAACTGCACTGATAAAAGCGCAGCGTTCTAGACCTTTCTTAGAAAAACCTTTTCATTTAATAAAAATTAAAAATATGAAAAGTTATTGTTGACCTGTCTCCTTGTAACTCGCGCTTTAGCACCGCATTCACGCTGTGAAGGTTTCACAAGAGTTTTAGACAGAACTCCGAGCCAGGCGAAAAGCTTGAACTATTACCTCTCTACTTGTGGGCGCAAGTGCGCGCTGCAAGCACCACTACAATGGGCACCGTTTTGCCCTAATTCAAGCTGTTTCAACAGGTAATTGACATTGCCTCTATCTAAAAAATGATAAAATGTGCCCAAAAATAAAGGATTTTTTAAGCAAAAATTCAAGCTTTTCACAAACGATTTTCCTTCATCGCCACACGGTGCAGCTGGAGGAACAACTTTACATTTTCCATGGAAACTCGCTCCTCGAGAAGGACAGAGCGGGTTTCACGCCCTTGCATGGGAGAGTTACAGAGAGGTCCTAAAGCATCGACTGCCTGAAATGTTGGGAGTGCAGAGGGTTTGGTTGAGATTTTGATTTTTTTTGGATCTAATTCTGGTCACGGGGTATTGACTTTTTGCCGAAAAGTGACAGAGTGATATCCTTTCTGGGCATAATTTAATTAGTGTGTTCATTGATGAAGCTTGTACCCTCTCCTTTCAAAAAGAGAAGAGCGTCGGGTGCAGACCAAACACCACAACTGACGACGGCCTCCAAGTAAATCTGGTTAGAAGTTGTTCATAGTGATAGCTGATTTCTGGTAAATGATAGTTGTAATTAGTGACAATCGATAGAATACAACTGCAACAGGCTAATCATTTCATTGGCAGAAAACATTAACACATTTTTTGAAGGCCGTCGTCACTTGTGGTGGTGTGATCTGCACTCGACGTTCTTCTCGTTTTTGAAAAGAGGGGTTTACATGTGTCATTTAATCAAATTCGAGCAAATTGAATTTTTCGTCTCATTAACAAAAATTCTGCGGAGCCTACGATTTTCATCGATAGCGGAAAAATAATAAAAATGATTAGCCGAAAACGAGGCAAAAGACACAAAAACATGAAATCATACGACGGTGGAAATCCAAATATAGAAAAAAACTGGCAATACTAGAGTTGGAGAACAAAACAGCCGAAAGAGTACTGGATAAAAAAAGAGCGCGATGACAGTTGATTGCGGCTAGGCTACGACTTCACGTCTGAAATTGGGGGTTTATTCTGCCATCGGCTTGGCAGCGAAATTCACACGGGGTATGGCGAGTGAAATATTTACTTCATAGCAACAAATCTGCTCAAAGACGTTGTTGACCGTGATTCGAGTAACTAAATTTACATAACGAACGCGATAAACTGGCAAACACATCTCACGACATGCTGTAGATGATGGAAAGGAAATTTTCAAGAAAATGAAGATCGGAAGAGCGAACAAATGTCCTTGAGGAAGGTTTGCATGTCATGTAATTTAGAAACAACTGTTAGCATCTGACAGGATTGCCGGAAAGCTATGTCTCCTACACTGCTTGACGCTAAGAATGTCCACCAAAATTTTTTTTAAAATTAAACATTACAGATTACTGGTGGAGAAATTGAGAAATAGTAGTAGAAGTAAACGTAATAGCATAGTACTCTTATCACCGATTTCACTACGGCAAAGCTCAAGCTTATTAGTGGAATAAGGGGTGTTCACTCCATTTCAGCTCAGTGTTCATGAAAGAAAAAACAGCGGGATCTGGCTTCCAGAGCGAGTTCAGAAGCGTGCACCTTTGTTTGCCGTCTCGAGTGATTACGCGTAAATTGCAGACTTTCTACGAAGCATCATCTGGCATCAGCGTCAGAAGGAGAAGAAGCACGTATATTGACTTTTGTGCAGAGACCTTGGCAAAGGTGCGCACTATGGTAGGCGTCCATGCTATAAGCAGAATACATAACCTGAAGGTTGTTCCCACTTAGCTGAGTGTCTCCGCTCTTTCTGAGGAGTTATTCAACCCTTAGCAGCATAGAGTAATATGTCGAAATCTGGATGCCTTCGACTGGCAGACGAACAGAAATGGGCCTGTACAGCCCAAAGACTCAGCCCAGCATAATTAGCGACGGCCCTGGGAAGTGCAATCCACTGCCGACGAGATCTACTGGTCCGTACTCCCCAATCTGCGAAGCGATTTAGAAGATCGCTATCGACTGTGATTGGGGGGAGGGGCGCAACGTCTGAGATTGGAGCAGAGGTGGTGAAAATAGCGCTAGCAAGTCACTGCAGGGATATCATTGAGATCGATGTGATGTTTGCAAGAAAAACTCGTGCAAGTGTCCGGTTTTTGGCACTGGGTACAATCCAATGCATAGCCCATAAACCAAGAGCAGTACAGCCGAACTCGTTTCCCCAGTTCTCGACACATTCTCTATCTCTAGCTTCATAAGCACTCAGGGCTAGATTTTTGAACGGTAGATATCTCTTCTAGGTTTTCGTAGAAACTGTCAAGGGCCCAGTGGAGTAGAACATACCGGGGTGGGTCTCAAAGTCTCATCCCTGAGTGTATTCTCATTTCTCGAGCTGTAGATGATCAGGCGGACTGAGAGTAGCGACTGGGGAACGCAATTCGCGGTGGTACTCCTGCATGCTGCGACTGACACTGTACCCAGTGGGGCACCGCTGGTGCTGGGGATCTATTACAGGCTGAGATTCAGAGAAACGATCAGCCTTTTCTTCACTTCCTTTCGACCACAAAACAACGCTATTTTAATAGGGTACCGATACGAAATGTTGTTAAATTACTGGTGGCGCAATGCCTACATCAGGAACGGTAGTGATTTTGTACTATGCATATTCCTTACAATAATATAATACTACAATGCCATCACTGGAAAGGTTAGTCATTTCTAATGAACCAATATTTGAGATTCGAGGATCTTGAAAGCCCTGTTGGACTCCTAATGAAGTATGACGTTTAATCACGAAGTAATCACAAGACACTTGAAGACAAGTGAAAAAAGACCTGCCTTAATTGAGGGCCGGCTGAATAGGCAAAGAAGTTTCATGGAACTGTCTCTCAGAAATTAGTAGAAAGCATTGTGCTCTAGGAGGTATGATGATGAGTTCTGAAGAAAGAGAAATAATCTAAAAAGGAGGGATAGAAGTGAAGAAAAGAAGTGGAAAGGTTCTTAAACTCAAATATCATGAGCTCAATTGCTCTATCGCGATTCTCACGCGACCAGTCGGAAGAACGTCGTGGTACAGCAGGATCGTGCTAATTGTTGTCGTTTGTCTCGCTACAGAATATACTTAGTATCAACAGAGTTTGCGCCATGCATTTAATAAACTTGTTTTCATGCAGTGTCTGTGGACTGATATCGACCTAGTGGATTATTTATGTAACCGTGACAACTCAAGGGACAAGCCGCTCGTACTTGGATGCCCCAAGTGATACAATAGTTTTTTTTTGAGGAGTCTCTGGAATGCTTCCTGAAGAAAACAAGGAGGAGATGGGGTGATAATGTCGAAAGTTGAGTCTCCGAAAACACGAGAGGAATGGGGTCGTATCATGACCTAAAATCACTGCAGTGCGTTGAAAGGCTAGAGGATGGTGTGACAGTTTCAACCACTTGGTTTTCCAGCCGTCACACAGTAGCCAGTTAAAGGAATGGTTAATTGATGGATCAAAACTAACTGTCAATTGTCTATAATGAAGGCAAAGTTAAAAGGCTGCAGTGGCCAATAACGTCGTTCTCAATGAAAGTAGGCATTGAATAGTGGGATGAAGAAAGTAAAATGAGATCTCGATCGCTGAGGAAAAACAAAATGAGTAATGCCACGAATTGAAAGAAAACGGAAAATGATCGAGTCGGATGGACAAAAGATGAGGAGAATTGAGGTGAAACACTCAAAAACTCCACACCATGCCGTGCGCTGCGCCAACGAAATCCGTTCAAGTCCGCTATCGTTCAATCCGCCTACATGATATTTGGTTTCAATAGGAAGAAGACATTGTACCCTTTCACATGTGCACAGAAAAGGAGATGAAAATGGAGCGACTCGGAAAAAAGTGGATATGACGCGCGCGCACGCGGTCCTCATAATTTTGGCCCACCCTGTACATACCCAGGATCTACTCGTTCCCTAGCTAAAATTTCGAGGGCATTTGCAACGACATGATATTTGTGGACCGCACATTCATGTGATTCGGAAATAATTCGATTTTCAACAGAAGAATGCTAATAGCTCTCATGTTTCTGCTGGAATTTTCATTTCCGTGCACTATTGTCAGGTGATCAAAAATCTACGTAACGAAGATACAATTTTGTTACGAAACCTCTTCGTGACCAAAAGTTAGAGCAATTCCTGGCATGATTAAATTATTAACACATGAACGAGCAATGCAACGTTTTGGCCTTTTTGGCCCGTGGACCAAAGCTGACGATTTGACTTCTGCGTGCGCTCGCCACAGTGTTCCGCAATTTTGAAGTGGTAAATACCACCCTCATGACCCTCGTTCAGAACCAAATATTTAGTAAATGTGTAATGAGTCGCAACCTAACCGTCGCCAGGGGTACAGTAGTGAATTTTGATCAAAAGACATGGAATAACAATGAAAAAGCGAAATTTTTCAGAACTAGCTGCAATGGACCTTAAAAGGTAATTTTACGTTGATTATTCCAATCAAAACACACATGTTG
Source organism: Ostertagia ostertagi (assembly GCA_036418205.1). NCBI lineage: Eukaryota > Metazoa > Nematoda > Chromadorea > Rhabditida > Trichostrongylidae > Ostertagia > Ostertagia ostertagi. The sequence goes on from MU888118.1 coordinate 29,198, forward strand.
TCATCCCTAAAGTTCCTTATCTACTTCTACTGTAGCACGGCACACTTGTTCAGACCTCATCTCCGATTATTAATAAAACAGAAATAAATACGACAAAAGTTTATTGAAAGAAATCTTTCGTATGGTTCAGAAATCTCTCCTCTAAATTAAAGTATACGTGACCATTCTAAGGGCCACTATGTTTGTAGCTACGTCAAGGTCTCTTCCATGGAATGAATACAAGAAACTTCTAAAAGAATCAGGCGTGCGCGAAAAAAATGAGTGTAATGGGTGCGGGGGATATATATCCCGCACGGTCCGACATGGCCTGCAATGCGCGGGATATATATCCCCCGCGTTGTCGTCAATGTGTTAAAACCTCGGTTTGCAGTGCCGCTGTTTCGA
>MU888123.1:0-26684 GCA_036418205.1 Ostertagia ostertagi
ATAATGTGCTCTATACTCTGAATGCGCGGATGCATTGGAGGCAGTTTCATGCATTTACCTTTGACACTATGTGTAGCGTTCATTTTGATAGAATGTAGAGAAGAGTTTCTCTTAAGACAGGAAAAGTCCCAACTCAGAGCTAACGTGTCGTAATTATAATAGTTCAGACAAAAATCATGGTTTGCTGGCAGGTCCAAAGCGCTGCCCTCACGCAACCCCGTAGCAGCATTATTATCAAAAAAAACCATTTTAAGTGGGACTTAGAGAGATAACTTCTATAACTAATTCGTAATTAGCAGAGAAAAAACCACGGGATTGAGGAGACGCAGATGCCACGTTGACCCTCAGTAAAAAGTACTCCGAAGGACTTTTTACTGGAGGGTCAACGTGGCAACGTGGTACCTGCGACTCCTCAGTCCCATGTTCCTTCTTTTCTCTGACCAACTCCACTAAGTAGGAGCTATCTCACATATTCTTCAGCTGCTTTGTGCAGCCTTTTCTCAGCTTTTCGTTAGTTTCTCTCTTGTTCTTGTTGTTCTGTGCTTTTCAAATAAATTAGGGATTTTCATGACTTGAATTAGGGTTAATCGCGGTTGTCTGACTCCTTATTATATGATGAATGCCTTTAATCACCATCTCTGATTGGGAGTTAAGGGTAGTTTACTACCGTTTCTGTTCATGAGCGAGTACACTCATTTGTTTTTGTATTGAGAATCGCGTCTTTAGCAGTCAACATCACAAAAGTATCATAAGCGATTTCACAGGCAGGATCAACCGTGCGCTGCGCAGTCCTCAAGGAAGGGTAGGGGGTCTGGACGTATCTGGTGTTGGTGAAGGTCAGAAGATGGGAAGGGAAGAGGTCGTTTTTGGAATTTAGGGGCCATCGTGGCACCGGAGAGGGGCAGTGTTTGACGGGGTTTCGATGATTAATGCAAAAAAAGAAATAAATAAAAGAAGTCATAATGGTGAGAGTAGTGGTCGAGAGTAGCGAGGGTGGTCATATCGGGGACTCAAGTTGGTGGGGGTCATATCCCCTACCCTATAAAAGGGAAGCTCGTCAAATGTTTGAAATTGGAACAAGGATTAGATTCTGTTTACAGAAGAAGAATGACAATTTGGAGAAGGAAACTGCAAGTTAAACTTGCGCTGGAACATTTATAACAGTGTTTGTTTACATGCATGCGCACTTTATGTATTTACAAGGAATGCTACAGGTACAAGGAATGCTACAGGTTATTTTACCAAGGCACAGTAATCGCACAGTGATTGGAATGTCGATCTTCTAGGACTTGTTCGTCGTCGTGACGTGCGAAGTTCAGTGGAGAGAAACTATCTCCTGTTTTCCTTCAGTGATGGGCTTGATGAGGTTTTCGTTTTTGTCACACGGAGGACGAAGAAAGTCCTGAAAATGGAGCTCGTTCTAATCATAAGCTGAATTTTTATATGAAACAGCTGCGGATCATCTATACTCTATTTCGGAAGACGAGAAGAGCTCAGATCGTATAACACACCACAAGTGCGACTCAGAAGAAAAGTCACTTGTTTTTGGTTTCGATCACTGTGTTTGCGTCCTGCACTCGACGCTTTTCTGTCTCCGAAAATGTGTGTGTAAATGATCTCAACTTCAACTTGCACCGTCATTAATATGTACTGAAATTGCGCTATACCTCGTAGCAAGGGGAGGGAGAGGAGGGGGGGGGTAGTCCTATGGAACGAGTAAGGAATTAGGAAGTTGGCGGGGAATGACCCAAAAGAGTTCGCTGTGGTGAATCCCGTCTCGCGACGTTTTCCCCTCCTTTCCACACTTTTTCAGTCGTGGAGGTCGTGCCTCCAAGATTTAGTGTGTACATGGGTGTGTGTGTTGTATGTTGCACTGGGATCATGGATCACGTGTGAAACTTATTGCGACAGTTCATGCACGAACAGCAGTGTCCTGAAAGCCACACCTTGTGGGTACAGAATGACACCTGGGCGGAGCCCAGAGGGTGCATGGAACGATGTGCGTGGTTGAGCGGCCTAGACTCGTGACATCGGTAAGAGGGAATCGGAAAACATTCAGAATCAGCAAAATAGACAGTCATTTTGAAGTTAATAAATTAAAGCCACGAGTCAGGATTAGGTGACCATAGAAGGCCTTTCCATCACTAATATTTCCAGGAATGCGCTCAGAGGGGTGATGCCACACTCCTGACTCGAGATTGCGCGCCGTCAAGGCCTCTGGCCTACTACTTACAGCGATGGGTTCGTTTCATCAGCTGGTCCCGCCCACCGCGGGATGTGGTGCGTGGCTGGCCTAACGTGTGAAATCAGCTAGGTTGATTGCCGTATCAACCGATGGAACGGCTGGCATATCCGGAAAACTCGTTTGGACGTGGCTCTCCCCAAGCAAGCCTCCTTCACTGCTAGTGGGAAAAGGGTTTCGTTTTCGGCCTTGTCGACGGTTTCTCGTTTTTCTCCACTGTCGTTCCACTTCGCATCTCTATACTCAGTTTCAATCGCCATAATACCCCATATTGAGCCCGACTTTTGCCTTTAAAGTGTAATAGGATATTGAAATGTTCCTGCCTTGAAAAGGGGCAAATTTCCCAGTGTGACACACCAAGGAGCAAACGGGAGCGCACTGACCGCCAAAATATCTGACGGTTAGGTCTAGGGGGGTTTAACGAGTCGTACTGATTTTTCCTCGGCAAAACGGACACAATCCTTTCCCCCTTCCCTTTCTTATCAGGAGCGATTGGTCCCAAGACACTAACTAAAGGCAAAGTCCGGGATCACTGATGTTTACTGTTGGTGACAGTAGAGATGTGAAGTGTTGCGTGAGAAATGAAAAAATGGGAAAAGCTGGCGAGGACGTAATAAAGTCCCTCATTCCAATCGCGGCGAATCGAAATATGTAGCATTGATTTGTGAGCAGGGTCAGTGATGTTGGGCAGGGCTAATGCTGTTTCCTTGGACTTTAGCTTATCAGCCTTGTCACTTCACCCCACATTGTGTCCCCCCGCTTCCGTAGCACTGCATTTTCTCGGGAGGACTCAATTTCGACTCGCCCATAAGGGAATCGTAGAATCATGCAGTTCCACGATTACCTTAAAGGAGGAATCGTGATAAGAACGAAGATCAAAGAAGGGAGAAATTGCATATTAGGGGAATTCGTGAGAACGAAGGTCAAAGAAGGAGAAAATTGCATAGTTGGGAGACAGGCGGACCTCCTCAAAGGTGCCCTCCGACGCGCAATTGGCAGCAAAAGATTCGACGCGGCGATCTAGCATGGCTTACTCTTGACGCGGTCGGCGGGGTAGCCCACCGAATATTTATTCACTCGCACAGATTTATTTCTGGTGAGCGATTAAAGCAGAGAACCGTTGTTGAGGAGGGCACAACGTTGGGAGTCGCATCAATGCGCAAACCGACGGGCAAGAGAGGGGTCCCGATTCACGGGTTCCGGACCGTTCCATATGATCTTCTTAATCCTGTCAATCGACTCTTATCTTTCAATGAGCTAACTTTTCATCGTGAGTTTCTTCCTTAAAATACCATCTCTCGTTTCTCCCTTTTTTTTTTCGGTTTCAGCCCCAACTTCTCTTCCGCACGTAACCTTTCGAGTATTCGAACAAACTCAATGTGTGCAACGATCAAATCGATGGCAACATCGTTTTTCGTCGTGGGAGGGTGTTGTGTATTGACGTCAGCGTTATTTCAGGCGTTGAGTCGGTTGGCGAATTCTTCAAGTGGTTCCTGAATGAGAATTTAACAAGTGCTAAAAGTTGGACAAAAATCCTCAGTAGATTGTTTCTCGTTTGCGTCGAGCGGAGCAAGCGAACCTACAATTGCAAAAACCTCTTATATGATCTCAAATGGGAAGGTCTGCGGTGCCATGGATATGAAAGGTTGGCAGGATTCGTGACCTGAAGAAGCAATGAAACGTACTGAAATAAAATACCTCTTTATGGTTATATATAGATACGCGGATTCAGTGGCAAAACGAAGAATTCATGTAGCCAGGGCTTGATAGCCAGGTTTACCATGGGGGGGGGGGGGAATTGCGAGCGGAACTGTCCAATATGCGCAAAGGCTTAGATGGCGCATATACACTATTTTCGTAGATGGCGTACAGTTTCCGACATGTCGACTTTCATGAGATTAGACCTGCTCAGATCTGTCCCTCTCCTAAAAGTCTGACTTGAGTTGAAATCGAAAAGTCGAAGCTATCATAATACGATGCGCACATTATAGCGTACTTGGGCTAGATCGCGAGTGGCCGCCAATGCCATTACCGCATGTGAATGATCAGCTCGTTTGCCTATTTTGCCAAAGGGAGAATTACAATTTGTTTGGGGAGAAACCACGGCAAGGGGACCGTCACGTTCCGGTAGACGTAGCACGTTTTACTATATGTTTAGTTGTTTAGGACTGAAAAAGTCCAGCCGCACCACTTAATCGCCTTGCCAATCGTACGTCTGCATCTGCGTCAACGAGTTTCATAGTGAATTTCTCGCGGATTCGTTCATCATAAAATGTCAGAATTCCTTCGACAATGATAACGTCTGCTGGTTCAAGACATAGCATGCCATCACTGAAAGGATACACATTTTTGGCCCGGACCTGAAGTAGTCCCGGCTCGAAATCAGGAGACGAGAACTCGCAATCAATGACTTTAGGTAGGAACGGACCTACGGTGACTCCATTTTTGTCACACGAAGGATTAAAGAAATGTGGAGAACAGGATGATAATGACATCTATAATATAAAGTTGTGATAAAGTCGCCCGACCATTGACCCTCACGGGAAACGTATGCGACATAAATTGCAACGGTAACGTGCAAATCTGCAGCGACATTTTTCTCCGAATATTGCTTGTCATTTTCAAATCAGAGTGGAATTGAGCGTTTTTTACTGGCAAGTTAATCGTGCGTGGTATGGTTACCGTGCACCCCTGCTCCAGACGAGAAATCGTGTCCGCCAGTTTATCGAAGTCGAATGCGGCTGAAAGCAGTAATCCTCATTCTACACTTTGACCTGTGGAGGCGCTAAATGGATCGACAGCCTGATATTATTCCTCTTTCTTTGCTTGCAGATTCCATCACTTTAGCGGGTCAGTATGGATTGTATGGAAATCTGAAGTGAATATGGATGCGATATGGGCGATAGAGTGAGGAAAAAATGAATAGGAGGCGACGACAGGCCAAAAACGAAAACCCCCCGCCATAGGTTGGAAGAGGTCTTCTCGGAGAGAGCACGTCAAACGAGTTTTTAAGGAAATGCCAGCCGTTCCATCGGTTGATACGGCAATCAACCTAGCTGATCTCACACGTTAGGCCAGCCAGCACCACATCCCGCGGTGGGCGGGACCAGCTGATGTAACGAACCCATCGCTGTAAGTAGTAGGCCAGAGGCCTTGATTGACGGCGCGCAATCTCGAGAGGCGCATGCATGGTGTCCCCTCTGAAGCACAGTCTAGCCATGTGGTGAGGAAGGCCTCCCTCTATGGACCGCCTTATGTCTTACTTCGTGGCCCTTTAAGCAAGGGTACTGTTTTTTGATCGAATTTATTTCTGTGAGAATAAAATCAGGGTACGAAGCGAGAGATAATACAACTTTCAGGATGATTTGACAAGTCCGAGGGGACAAGGCTCCAGTATGCGACACTGGCCCCGCCCAACAGCATTGAACCCACCCATACCCATGCTACTTCTCTTGCTGCTGATTCTTTGGCTAGCGTTACACTTCTTATCTCCACTGTTTTCAACAAGGGTAATAACACATCAGTTTAATCCCGAAGTTTGTCATTAACTACCACAGTGATTGGGTATACAATTCGGACGTGAAGTATATCGCACAAGCGCTGACTCGACATTACCCAAGACTTTGTGGAGTATTGCTGACTGTAGTGAACGTTATGTAGGAGGATGTCTGATGGATGAAACGACTCGTCAAATACCACCAAATCAAAATGTTCCGATTACGAGTAGGCATTACTATATTTATCGTTCTCTTGAAGGAGCATTTATACGAAGTGATACGAACAGCCGTATAAGAGGTATTTTGTTTTGTAGAGACTTTACCGATACCGTAACCTACATGGGTGATCAAAGTCGTATAGTCCGAGTTCTGCTCGTGCTCGTTCTTCTTCACTAAGTTCTTTGTAGAAGGATTCATCGAGATGGTTATAACTCAACAAATTTCATATCGAAACCTTCATGTGTATCCCATGCGATTAATAAGTATTCCACGATTCCAGCAGTGGGAGCTTGTGCAAGATACCTGGCCAGGAAGGCCTTTCAGGGATGCGATGCGTTTTTCGAAACGTCTTTGCATGATTTAGGCCATGCAGGAGCATAGACTGGTTAATTTTTTTACGGCCTCTGAATTCAAAGGTGGATCCTGAGTTTCGTATCCTGAGTATTAGTTTCAAAATTTCAGTTGAACGGATTCAAAATTGCGCGCAAAATGGGAGTTACTAAACATTAGTCCATATTCATAATTAGGACCGTCTACCACGTTAACCGAATGCAAAGTTACACAAGAGAATTTTGGAACAGGGACTCTTTTTTGGACCACGAGGACGTTTTAGGAAAAATTAACGATTGTTCTGTGATGCCCGCAAGTGCCCCCTATATCATGCGAATATCCGTTCTGAAATAGCTTGGAACCCCCTAAAAGGCCTTCCTGGTGCGTTCGCCTTTGGGGTCCAGTCATACCTGTTCACTGCGAGCCTTCCTTGAACTCTCGAAATCGGTCCATGATTCTTTGAATTACTGAGGTCTGAAAACTAAATCATTATTGGAATGTAATAATGTGTTCTGTTTTCTGTCGACTAGCCCCTTAGTGGGGATGTGCACTGATTTCGCACGCACTTAGAATTTGAGCCCTGACTTCGTGCGCGTGCACGAGACATAAATCACTGTTCTGTAGTGTCTAACGTAGGGATCGTGCAAATGCTGTAGGTAAATTCTAGGTAATTTCTCAATGGCCACTACTGCAGACACAGCAAGAAGGAAACTGCGGGGGTCCAGTGACTGCACCAGCGCTTGCGTTGCCTCCTGGACCAGTATGTACCCGTTCTAGTCTGGACGTCACTACATAACCGTGGACCCCCTTCAATCACGTGTAGTACTTCCGTTTTGGTTTTCCTGTTTACTTTCTAACCCTGGCTGGCAAATGTGCATGTATACAGTAAATTAGCTTCCCTAATGGTTCACTATCAAATAACCAACCTTTCCAGACGTTGGCCCTCCAGAAACTCCAATTATGAAAGGCCTTCGTAGCTCCATATCCGTCACGTACAGTGCTTCTTTCAATACAGTAACAATTCACTGAAAAGAGCGGCTCACATCAAGCTATTACTAATTCGTTCCTGTTTCGATAGAGAGCAAGCAGAAAATCAGCAGAAGCAGCAAAAGAAGAAACAATTACAGGCGAAATAAAGAGCCTTAGGAAAGAGGCCAAAAGTCAGCAGCAAGTTTTTTGCTTTCAGAAGACTTACTTAGAAAAGATGGTAGGAAGGTGAACGATACCTTGAGGAATCATTGAGAAGGGTCGGTTTGAGGGGTGAAACTCCAGTTCGGGGGGGCACTCCATTGCTATCTTATCCGTAGTACTAGAGAGCAGTTCTTTGGGCTATCGAACACTACGGATAAGATAATAAGTGAACGACTCATTTCGAGCGTACTTTTGATAAGGACCGGTGGATGTCCTACATTCCACACTACCTGCCCACATCCCATCCACTTTTCTGCACAGGTGATCCACCCTGGAGCTCCTGCACCCTTAGCCCTTTGCGGAGGTGTGAAACGTTCAGGGTTTCTCACCCATTACACCAATATTTATCAGAAGTCTACTTTAAATGAGTCGATTACGTGTCGTGAGCCCTCTAATCCTTATCTTGAGTATTGGAGAAAAAATGGAGTGGCCCCCCGAACTGGAGTTTCACCGTTTGAGGATCACCCGGATGACGCAGCAAGCTCAAAGCACTATCCAACCTCATCATTGTAAGGATACTGTTAACAAAATCTGAAGTAGTCAATATAAAAAATGCAAGCAAGGCATGTTACCCGTCTCCACTACAAACCCTAACAGCTTTTTCCGGGAACCAAATTTCTCTGGAAGAACACAGTAAGACAGGTGAGCTCAATGAGATCCCTGACAGATATTCGGGGACTTCATGGAATTGTGAGCAGATCTGACGCATAACCATGATGCTAATGTCCCTAGAATGTCCACTAGTGAATCGAATGAAGGAATCAGGTAGTTGCTTCAGGTTGAAGTAATTACGGTAACTTTCCAGCTGGTGAGGGTGGCGAATAGGGGCTTGCATGTGCGTTGAAGGGCATATCAGGAACTTTGCACGGGAATGCTTCCATCGACTATGGCGCCTTGTGGGAGATAAAGCTTGCTGATGTGCGTCATGGGCCAAACATCCCTTCTTTGACCATCTCTGCACTTCCGAGGTTCCCACTAAGAATGGAGGGTAGGCCAGTCTCTTCTTTGACCATCCCCGTACTTTCGAGGCTCAAGCAGAATGGAGGGGGCCAATGTGCGTAAGTGGGGAACGAGATTGATCTGAAGACGGAAGTGAGTCGTGGGTTCTCATCTGTAGGATTGCATGTAAATGCTAGCCCTGATCTGGCGCAACCTCTATGGACTCGCCTTAAATTTCAAATATTAGCCGAATTTTTTTGACACATGGCTCATCCTGGTAGGAAGGCGTGCACTTAATGCAGGTGTACTAAAGCTATAATAGGTAGCACAAAAATCATGATACCCACTGTGAACTCAGTTATATCAGAAACGCGGACATGTCAATAGTCGGCTACACACTGTTCCCAGCATTTCCAATTGAAATATATAATCTCATGATTAAATGGGAGCCATATTATCAAAAGTTCTAGGGTCATAGAGGGCGTTCAGAAAAGAGCGCCGTCTGTCACATGTCACATGTCCAAAGCATTCTGCGGATAATACCAAGTCGAAATATGTGCCACATAACTTGTTTCGCCACATGACTACGTAGAAAGGCAAACATCATGAAGAATTTATCAGGTAATGATTCCACTAATTCTAAGCGATTGCCATCCTTCAGAGTACTTACAATTCACTAGAATGTCAGTATAATACATTAATCACGACGCTGTGGCGATGCGTTTTTGTGGTCATCAAATATCATTGCTGGACAAAACCTTTTCCAGGCCGGCCGTGTGGACACCTCTCAACGACCTTCGACCAATGAGGTTCTACACGTCATCAAAATCCGCTACCACCTCCGCCTGGCTTATTTAAAGGAATCCTCCACGGAAAAAGCTCCGCCCTCATTACCACAGAAAACGATACCTTAAAGGAATCTTCCACGGAAAGAGTGATCATTTTGTCTTGTGTGTAGGATTAGTATTATCGAAACTAACGCTTATGTTCCGTTCTTTTTGCTATGCTCATGAGGCTAGGGGCCTAAGGGGTATCGTTTTTCTGGGGTAATGGTAGAGCTTTCCGCGATGATTCCTTACGTTATTCACATCCACGGCTAGCATGCCACATATGGGCGACGAAGACATCCACTTTTTGGAAGATGATCTCTTGCGTCCTAGCTTTCACCGGTCAATACAAAAGTCAGATACAGAAAAAGGAATCATATTCGGCTCTTAATCCCCAATTATACTAAAATGGTATTTTTTCGGATGCTTTCCGTGTCCTTTATACAGACAAATATCGCCTTTGACTAACACCATATTGCATATTTTGGACGCCAGTGTGACCGCCATCTCCCACTCATATTTCTGGCCCGACCCTGAGAACCTACTAAAACATAGTGCCATATCTCGAACCGGGATGGAGGGATCTGGGTGAGCAAGCTACCCACGTGTGGGAAAAGTTGGAGAGCCCCTTTCATGCACTCATATATTCCTGCCCGCGCGTGGCTTACCCACCCGAGGCCTTCCCCGTCAGCGAAGTTTAGCCCTAACAAGTAAGGTTATCTCATCACGCCAAAAGACACAAGACGTTCGCTAGGTGCACGCCGCTGAAAAGGAATTCATGTCGTTATCGAAAACTATGAGTACCTCTAAATTCAATTACAGAGACGATAAATGTGCTGCACAGCACAGGAGCAAATTGGTGCAAAAAGACGTCAACGCCAGAATATATGTCATGTTTACTATGAAAGCCCAAAATTATTCTTATGACGAAATTTCAAAATTTTGGGGCGGAAGTGGTGTAGTGACAAGTGGCGCGCTTACCACGCGAGCGGTCCGGGGATCAAATCCTGGGTCGTGAGTCGCCCGGGCCAACCAAGCCTTCCATCCCTCCGGGGTCGGTTAATTGGTACCAGACTTGTCTGGGAGGATAAAAACACTGACTTGAACATCGGCTGGCCCCCGCAAGTCATTGTATAGGCCACATCGCATTCAAACGCCACTGCGAATGTACAAATGGAAGTAGAATGCGTGCCGCATCCCAAAAAGGGATTGATCAACGGCAAATGCTTTATCCTTTATCCTTTATATAAAAACAAGTGTCAAACGAATGCCCAAAAGTGCAACACTAGAATGTCTTTAGGAGCTCGAAGGGCGAATGCGTGGCTCATCCCGTAAAATTGCGGGCCATCAGTTCCTTACCATTTATACCATTTGTACAGTAGTCGGATTCAAAAAGTGAGTACTGTAATGGTGATAAATCATTGGCTGTAGCTACTCATTATATTTAGCCTATAGTAACGCTATAAAGCATGTTAAATTGTTGAACTGGAATAAATACTGCAAAACGAGATATAAGGGCTTTCACTGGGATCAAGAAAATCTCGAAATCAGTTCTCGAGATCATCACAAAGGAAATATGTGAGAGGCACAATGGCGATCTCACATGGCGATTGCAGGCTGCTGCAGAACGTTCGATCGGATCGGTCGCTCGGCGCTTTTTTCCTCCTTGTAATCATCGATTTGAACTGTGAAATATGTACATGCGACCGACGTCAGTTGTTTGCCCGTTGAATGCCTAGTATGTCAGAGAAGAGCACTGATGTGATCGACTGTAGCCCTGCTATGCGAAACAAGATAGGAGTGAAATACTCAACGGAATGGCTCACAATATGATCCCATCCTGGTAAGTAGAACCGACGGTAGGTGACGGCATGGCAGCAACGCAGACGATGGGGTGGGTCTTGATGAGCGCGTACCAGCCAAGCCATTCATCCGACTAGGGTATCTCACGTGGCGTCATACCTGCGTCTAAGAGAAGAAAGCAGTGGCTCGAAGATCAGTTGGCTCGTAATATCATTTCTTAGGGTGATACTGTTCCTTTTCTTGGGGGAGACGGTCAATTCAATCGTCGGCTAATGAGGTCACGCCGCTCACGCGGCGAGCAATCGTCGCGCGCGGCAGTTGGTGCGGCGATTTCTGTGTGGACCTTTTCTTAACCATCCATGTCCATAAGTTGGCTAGGTGACTGATAAGATCAGTAAGCCAGCAAGCGTCACTGTAAGATCTCCGCAGTGATTTAAGCCTCACAGTACAAAGGTTGTACCATGTAAAGGTTGTCCTTTTGAATTTAATTTGACTTCTTTATTAATCAGCTGCCTGAATTTCTATCAGAGAGTGATAATCTGGTTCAATCAGAAAGAATATCACGTTCCAAGACACAGAGGAACGGTGAGGAAAGCGCTAACATAAGCCTAGGTCCTATCCTATGTCTTGAGTGGAAACCTAGGAGCCTTTAAAGACAAGGTCTGATAGCAGTGGGCTGACCTGCTCATAGGCTGGCCCACGTAAACCATTGGATGCATAATCCATACTGCACTCAAATGCCACCACGATTCTGAGCGGAAGAGGGATGCGTGGCACATCCCAGAGAAGGATAAATCAACAATGAGAGCTTTGCTGTTTTATCTGCTCATTGAGTTTGTACGTAAACATAAATACAGCTTCTTCCAAAGCAGCTGTTTGGTCGGTAGGCCAGCTCTCTGCTTGTGACTCAAATCTTCGGTGCCGGGGTCGTACTCGACAAAACGTTCACGAGTCCTTCCGACTCCATCCGTACATTCCCCTATCCATGTTCTCTAGCAGCACTCGGTTTGAACTCAGCATTCAACAATCGAAGCCCATGCAAAATCAATATTTTTCCTTGCAAATGACCTGCAAACTCAAACAAATATGGCAACGTATTCACCAAAATATACGGAAGATTGCAGATATTCCAAATCATTATCCAAACATCCGAAATTATTAGGTCGGTCCATAATTTTTGAGAACCTTTGGTGTTTTTCGACTTAATTACTTATCTTATTTCTCTGATGTATTTATTCAGCATAGTATACATCACCATTATTACCAACATATAACCAATGCGAGGGTGGGTATTCAGTGTCCCTCTTGTAGAATTTCATAGAGTTCTGATCGAAGAAATATTGGATGTCGATTTTGACTTTATGGTGATTCAAGTGAGATTTCTTCTCCAGAAGGTGATTGAGAGAGGAGAGCGGATAGTCGTTCGTTGACGCAGGATTAGTGCTACAAGGCGGAGCTAAAAGAACTGACCGCCCGAGAGTCTCCAATTTTTTAGGAATTTTCTTAGCAAGGCGGGCTCGAACGACCTCAGAGAAAAAATAGATTTTGTCTTCCTTTGCTTTCAAGTTGAAGGCGTTGCCATCAAGCTGTCAACGATTCTTCCCATCACTGACACTGGTATTAGTTGATGCCGGTCTTCAGCGCAAAGGCCCTCCCGTATTGCGCCAACGACTCAGGAAGTTCGAATTCAGAGGGAGTTGGGCTGTCAGAACTCCCGAATCATTTGAGCAAATCTCTACTGCGGCTCGTGGCCTCTTTCACCCAGTCCACGAGCACAATGTAGTATTATAGATGTCTCAGCCGAATGAATATACGACAACAGGAACTGATGATGTCAGATTGGGTTGAGAACTGATTCGGGACTACAATTTTCCTTCGAAATTCTATAAGAGAGGCACTGAATACCCACCCTCGCATTGGCGATATGTTGTTAATAATAATGATGTATACTATGCTGGATAAGTAGATCAGAGAAATAAGATAAGTAATAAATCGAAAAACACCAAAGGTTCTCAAAAATTGTGGACCGACCTAATAGGGGGCAAAAAAACGGTCTCGAATTTCAGTGTTGCCTAGTAAAAGCTTGCATGTTGAAGATAACCGTGGTGGTCAACGATAGCAGTAAACATAATCGTCACAACTCATCCGAAAAGAAGATGTGGCCCAAGCAGGACAGTCTACGTGCTTACGTTCGAAACGACGTTATAGTAATAATGATCCCAGGATGGCAGCGTCTGGTTTTGTCTCCCATGACGTGCTCTGCACACATGATTTGCGTCAGCCGGCATTTCCATACGTGGGAGTGCCCTTGATTCTTGGTCATTGAAGATAGTAGCAAAACAATACGTGGAAAGAAAACACTCTGTATACTCTTCACTGCTGAGAAGTTCCTTTGTGGGTTTACCCTACCAATACATACTAAGAAAGAGCTTCAAGATGTGACGAGAACGCTGTTTTAGGTATTTCTGAGAATTCTAGTCTTTCATCACGGGCTGTTTACTTTGAAAACTGTTTTTTTTTCACCAATGTACTGCTCGAGATAACGCGATAGCGCTGTTAAAACCTTTTCGAACACTAACACGTACCTTTGGCCTTCATTGCGACTGAGTATAGCAACACCCTGCGCTTCCACTATCTTCGACTCAAAGTGCCTATTATTTCAGCTGCAATTCGCTTGATTACCGATAATTCCTCTCCTACTCACCCACATAACTTTATAACTTCTCCATTTTCCAGTCTGCCCGACAAGACTAAGGAGTGGCCCGCTCGCCCGTACAATCTAACTATAAGTTTCATTACACACATTGACGAAAATGCGCAGTTTGGTTCTTTGGCAACGTGTATCATGGCATTTTGCCGGCGCCAGCCTCTGACACTCAATGTCATCAGTTTATTAACAAAACCAAACAAAAACAACAATAAATGCGTAATCAACAAACGCTCTCGAACAGTCCTCTCTGCAACCGTGCCTTCATCCCAGGCTTCATTGATTCTACGAGCAGATGCAGAAGCATTCGGTTTCGAGCTCAACTTGCACTCATGTAGCAGGGCAATCTTTTTTGCTCGTGTGTAAGCTCCATAGTGAAGCAAATACACAAGTGTTGTACATCAAAATGTACAAGAGATTGCGCGCTTTCAGACTACATCATAATCTTTGAAAATAATCAGCAAAAAATCAAAGAGCCATGAGCCTGAAAAAAAACGGCGGATAATTCTCGCTCAACCTAGTAATTGCGGAGCAAACCTTGCAATTAAAGGCATAATCCAGGCAGAAGTCATGTTGAAGACTCCCTTGATCTGTAGGATTAGATCCTGAGGGGGCAAGAGATGTGGTACTACCGTGCATGGAAACCACCCGATGAAGAGCGCTAGGGCCTTGCAAAGTAAGCTGCAGCAGCTGCAACGTTTTTGGAGAGTGTCTGGCGCCCTCTCATCTGTTGCGCTCTCTCGCCTCATACTCTCCTCTCCGCGCTTAGTCTCTCGTTCCTTAGCACAGCCAATTAGGAAGGTGAGTGAGCCCTCAACCTGAGCGTTTTCGACGGATTCTTTTCCTTTTTTCTTCACTGCCGGCCCACTTGGCACCGATACATTCACATTCGTGTGCAAGAGCCACACCAGTGCGATCCTGGGGCTTGCCTTTAAACCAGCATCAGGGGCTGCATAAGAACCAGTCGATTTTTTTGCACTCTGTAAACAATTATTGCACAAACGTGATACAGGATAAGATATCGTGGTACTTTACAAGTCTTGAGTGGGGATTGAACCACAACATGCGACCGTGAGGGAGAACACCGAGCTATTCATTACAAGTGCTAATTGTACGATGCGATCAGCTCATCAATGGAATGTGCGCCTGAATTGCGACCGACATTGGCCGTGAAGGGTATGCCAGAGGAGGCCATTTGTGTCATCATTGTTCCCGAAAGCTATGTAGAGACAGCGTCATCAGGCTCTGAGCGCTGGTGGGCCCAAACACCTGGCCCTGGCCGTACCCCTGCCTGCGTCTCCATCATCTTCCACTCCTTCGTGACCTCTCGTGAGAGAATGTTATCCCTACCCCTGATGGGAACTCCTACAATGCTACGATCAGCAGTTATGACGGAGGCTTGTCTGGAGCGTTTTCAGTTAATTTCAGGACTGAACTTTGTCATTGTAGGACCACATGAGATCACGCAGCACCTACTGTTTTACATTGGGCTACTGGAAGAATAGTAATTAAGGAATGTTTCCTTCAATCGTTCTCTGTCATACTTTGCTTGATTCTTCGATGTAAACCCTCCGCGCGAGGCTACTGAGCATGCAACTGCAGGGCCGATGTCCCTTTCGCGACTACAGCTCATGTTAATGTAGCGAAATGTAGTTCCACTTTCCCAGCGCACTTATTCGACTACCAGTCATAATGCTCGGCTACTTTAGACAGTTATTTTATATTTTTGTCATATTTTATGTTTTTTGTGTCATCTTGGCGCTCATCCAGTAAGGGGGGCATCAAGTGGCTGCCCTCACCCCCACCCCCCTAGACTGCCTACACTCCCCCTGGCGCACAGGTTTCTCGAAGTACGGGACCCCGTGAGCCAGGGGGAGTGAAGCCAGTTCAGGGGGTGGGTGAGGGCAGCTATTAGACGTTGCATCACAATGCCCCCCCCCCCTTACCGGATGAGCGCCTCGACGTTTTTTCACATATTTTTCTCCTAATTCCATATCGCAAAGTAACGCATAACTTGAGCAAATTGTCGTGCTTTTTCGTCATGTCACACCTCTGTAAATCCACTTGAACTACAGGTGCCACCAATCCCTCTCTCCCCTTTTTTGCTTCCACTCTGAGCCTAATCTCGCCATACAACACTAGCGATTGTCAAGATGGAACCTTTGTAAACGAAATTATTAGAAGATTCCTTCCCTTTCCTTCCTCTGACAAACATTATTATTTCGTAAATTTTTTATTTATTTTTCAGAACCTAATGGAACCTGTGAAAGCAAAAAACTATTCTTGAAATGGAATTTATCAATGAAAAACTTTCTACGCAAAAAATCTGCACTCATCATCGAATATCGTTGATTCGGATTCTTGACCAATGATCACATTTGTGATAATCACTGATCAACAACTGTTGACAAGTGTAGCGCAGCTAATTCGCCTTCCAAGGTATCGATTTCTGCAAGAAAATCCATCTTTCCGTTCCACTTTCCTCTTTGATTTCGCCGTGCATTTTCTTTTTTTTCGTTTCCTGTAATAAAAGGGCTTTTCAAGAGAAACTGCGATGCTCTACAAGCTTCTCATTTTTCTTGTTTTTGTTGGTGTTGTCGTGTGGAGTTGATTCTTGTTTATAAATAATGTTGTTCAGCGTAATGGATAAGAGTTGTAATAGCGCTGACCTCTCCAGGTGCCGAGCATTGCCATCAATATACCAAATGTCTTCCAGCTCAAGCCCTTGGACTGATCCATCCATCTAAATATTCGTTTATAATCCTGTGTATTAATAATTGTAACGGCCAGGCACACAGCCCTGGTGATGCTTTGACTCTACAAATTTCTTCAAAAAGAATTATTCAGTTTTGTCTGATTTGGCAAACTGAAAGGACCGGTGATACTCGCCTGAAAGAAGTGATAATACGCGCTCAGATTTCACAACTAATTCGAGGCAATATATTCCATTTTTTTGTCTCCAAAAATGTCATACATTTTTGATATCATAAAGAGGTTTCGTTCAAATTGACGATTTTTTTTAGAAAAATTATGATGTTCTCGCAATTCTTCCTATCGGATTTTTCACAATTTGTTTGGTCCTTCGCAAGGTGTGCGAGGGGTGGGAGGCAGCGTGCTGCGGAGCACTCAAGGCTTTCTGAGCCGCGACCAATGTTCCCATTTCGAAACATGCTTCGTCTCCTTGTTGTACAAGGGAAATGGAGCTGTAGCTTCCTTCTCGTGCGGAGAATTTGATTACTGTTGCTGGGATTAGCTGCTGCACCGTTATCCCGGGTGTGTTTCGGTTCTCCTCCTCAGGTCAGGTCACCAAAATTAAGACACACTCATTTGCTCGGAGCAAGCTTAGGACTAAGCCTAGGCCCAATCATAGGCTTAGCATAAGCCAATGTGTAAGCATAAGCCTAAACCTAAGCCTAACCCAAGCTTAACCTTAGGCTTCAATGATCGCGCAGCTCTGGTGACCTGACCCCAGGAGGAGAACTGAACGTCTCCCTCCTATCCTCCCCCTCTAGTATATCTACACCGATATTTCTTTCAGTATGAATTAATGGGCCTCTAAGAAAGAGAGATGGAATAGAATGGTAGCCGAAACTCGTACCTGTGCCCATCTCCCAGCGAATGGTCAATTGGTCAGTAAGGCTATTCGAAATGAAATGTATACATGTTCACGTGCCTCGAAATGCTCAGTCTAAATCTGTTGCTATCTGTGGAACGATTTCCTGAAAGAACCATGAAGTAGGAACCCTGGTAGCTGGTGGTAACCTTGACTCACAGGAAACAGGTCGTGGTATCGACTCCAGTTCGGGTCAGTACTTTTGCACTTTCTGAAATGTGTCCACAAAGACATTCAATATATCTCTGAAAAGAGCAAAGTCAGAACTGCCCTGAAATCCATCCCATGACCTCTTCCCTGTGAATCAAGGTCACGACGCTTCCCGCTTCATAACTTTTTCCAGGCAATCGTTCCACAGCTAATGAAACAAGATTTGAACTCAGCTTCCTCGAGGCGGACTGAGCAATCGACCTTTCTGCTTGAGCTATCTTTAGCTGTTCCCATTTCCGGTCCACGATTCGTCCAATTGGATATGGAGTGCAACTCACGTGTCGTTTTTTTTTCCTACCTTCCTCTCATATGTGCTAGACAAATTTTGGCGCGCGCGGACGTGCGGCGTCATTAGAAACATCACGCTGAAAATTTGCCATTTCTGCACCCGTCTGATCAAGCTTTAGTAGATTTGGCCTTCTCTATCGAAAAAAATTCATTGAGTGATAACGATCGCGACCAAAATACCAATTCAGCAATGAAAAACAAGATCTCGATGCAAACGTCATTAACCTTTTGTTTACGACCTGTCGGTCAATGTACACCCCGAAAGGATGGGGCGCGCAAAAAGTGCGGAACCGTTCCATTGTTGCTGCCTACGATGACGACATGAAATTTTACTCTTTGCACAGCTTGAACGAATTGCTGTAAAACGTGATGAGTCACGGAGAACAACCAGTAATTCCGACAGTAAATTGTATAGTGTAGTACTTTCGAAGGGCACAAAGTGACCTCTCAATCGCAGAGAAGTTGGTGATAAATCGTTCTTGCCTTATTCTCTGACGTTTTGACTGCGAAAAGGCGCACTCGCCACAGCCTACGTCGCTTTAAAAACTGAACATCGTTGTTCAGTTGCTATCATTTCTCCGTCTCTGTGACTACTTGAAGTCGCAATTCGCTCTCAGATCTTGGTCACTTCCATCATCTCCTGCACCTAAGAATGGTCATTCATAAATTTTCTCTTAGCGATCTTCTTTTCCCATGAAAACGCTCATCGGCGGTTGAAGGGGTAACAGGCATTGGGGAGTGACGTTTTGATCGTTTGTTTTGTTATTTGCCCATCAACCCACACCGGCCATCAGTGGTAGTCGAATCGTCCCGTTATCAGCGGCCGCGTGCCTGTGCTCTCTCGTACGGGTGCTTTATCACTTGTTCTAACTTCTCTGCGCTCTGTCTCTCTTTATTACCACGGCCGACTTTACAGAAAGTTCCAGTCCGTTATTTTAGTGTTTTCGATTATTTCTTTGGCTTCGTTTTCCTTATTCACTTTCTGCCCACTCCGCCCTCCCTATCATTGAACGCTCTAACACACCACCTTTATCCTGAGACGTGCTTTTAAAGGAGGATTGAACGATAATGTCGGAGGTCGAAGAAGAGGAAGTATATTTAGTGGGAGGCAGACGGGCTCTCTAAAGGTGCCTTACGATGTGCGTTTTACAAACACCTTTTTGCGCCGCTCTCGCCGCTGCCCGCCCACCCGCTCGCCGTGTGCCCGCTCACCTACTCGCCGTGTGACTTTAGCCGTTTCCGTAGAGAGAGAGCGATAGCGTTTATGAGCTCAGCACCGGTTGAGCTTGCCTAACACGCAAATCAACGGGAAAAGGTGGTCTCATTTCTCGGGTCCTGGGCCATATTCTTGTTTTTTTCTTTATCCCTGCATCACAGAGCACCCCAACCTTGATTTCTGATGAAATGCCTTTCCATCGTGAACTCCGCCTTCAGAGCCTCGGGTCGGAATTAGATGCCGAGAGCCAGTCCCTCCTTGAATGAGAAAGAGGGGTCTCCAAGCTCAGGAGGGGCGATACTGCGGCTCAAATATGGGCAGCAAGGGCTCTATGACCTGATCTTGTACAGTGCCGGCACTGCCGCTCCATCAATTGCAGCATACGTGGCGTCTGCGCTCTCTCGCGTACGACGTACTCTCTCGCGTTCCCCTCTCCTCGCAGCGCTGTGTCTCTCCGTCATACCACGGCCGACCTCACAAAGGAAAATTTAGTGTTTTCTATGGTGCTTTTTGCTTTTATATTCGCTAACGTTCTTCATCGCATCACGTTTCTCCTCGCGTTTCTTGTCTAATTTCTAACCATAGCGCACCAGTTCGGTCCCAAACTGCGTCTTTAGGGTTCTAGTGCATTCAGAGCGCAAGCTCTACACTTTAGTCTAGAAATGTTGGCGAACAATGTATTCGAGAGTATTGGCGCTGCACACCTGTCGTATGCATTCTTTTATTTGCGAACAGTACGTAGCTCAACCTTGTTAAAGGATCCAAACACCATTGCTGGGGTGATTCCTCTCCTACAGTAATATCCCCTTCAGAGTTTTCTGATATGGGCCTCCTTACTGACCATGATGTCAGAAGCTAGCTCTGTTCGTCAGGTGACAAGGATTCTAGCTCAAGTCGTCACAGAACAGGATCAAGTGTCTAGAGGAACGATCCAGTCTTCTTCGGTTTCATAAGTCATGGAAGGGTGCACACGGGGGGGGGAGGGGCAGTCGTCTGATTGCTCTTCTCCATTGAACAGTTTTTGTCGATTCAATGTCCGATGTGCCGCGTGCCGCTGTCGAAGCATGCCCGAAACGTCGATGAGCTGAAAATCGTGCCAAAGGCAACCATATCTGATGATGTATATCACAAAGAGGCACCAAAAATTGTATTTCAAAAGAATTCCAAAAAAGGGTCTGAGGAAGGTGTTATACACCGAAATATCGCGGAGGATTTCAAAGGATTCTTTTCAAATTGCTTTTTTTGTTTTTGGAATTTTGGAGTTTTTTTGAATTTTGTGAACTTTTGGAATTCTTTTGAAATAAATTTTGGTGCCTCTTTGTGTTATACAACATTTAGGTCCTGATGAGGCTCCGGGACAGCACAATACTAAGAGTCCAGTGACACAATACAAGATGCCTAGCACGATCCCGTGCAACTAAGGTCGCATCTGACATTAACCACTACAGTATAATACTATGCCTACTTTACGATCTCCCCATTCGAAGAACTTGATGTGTTTCATTATTACGAGTGCCTCCCTGATGCGTACCTGGCCCTCATGGCAGAAGTAAAGGAAACCAATTCTGGGAAAAGAATTGTTAAGAAAGAGAAAACAGTAAAAACACTGAAAAAAAACCTGAAATCATTTTGCTCCTTGCGAATTTCAATAAAGCGTTCCCCAGCATTCAGATTTATCATGTTTGAATAGATTTCTCCAATAGCATCTGAAGGGGCATTCCGTAGTCAAACAGCGCATACAACCATGTGTTTTGACAGCTGTCGCTATAGGCTCCTACATTCTTCTCTTGTCGTTCGATTTCAAGACCGTTCTTCCATTCCATTTTCACCTCTTCTTAACAAAACAGCATGTTCTAATTCTTACTCAACTTATTACACTCACCATCCTTTGGTCACTCGAACATTACTTTCGACATCTCCTTGTTGTTATGTTCCGGTGACATTAGCCACACTAAAATGGTGGACAGTTCCAATCGTTCACCGATATTTAGCACTACGGCCACTGTCTCTTACGGATAGGAAATTGCAATGGATTGCGAGGGTAAAGGCGATGTCGCAAAGAAAATCAAAGGCTTGTGAACTGCTCATGGCTGGCTAAGTTGGAGAGGTTCCAGTAGCGCATGCTGGCAGACATGCGCCACTGAACGGTCCTTTCGCGTTGGGAACAAGGTCGGTCCTATGGTTGGGACTTTTTGCTAAATTTTTACGACTCCCCCACCACAAACTTCATCAAACTACACCCTCCCGTTGGTACTAGTCCTAAGGTGTGTTTGGACTTTGGTTGGGTTGTGATCTGTTACTGCCTCCACGCCTGGTTCACCACTCAATCTTCAGTGACCTCACCAAAATTGCCCCGTCCTCCATCCATTGTGTTCACTGCCTTTAATAGTCACCTATGACTGCATTTAATACGCTTTGACGCATAAAGTTACTGCTTGCGACTACTTTGGTTTACTATGAGTTTTCTCGTCCCACAGGATTGTGGTCTGTTGCGCTTTTGTCACATATATCCACAAATACTGCCTTCGGGACTCTCAACAATATACAGATTTTTTTGCTGTTCAAAATTTCGATCTCTCTTGGGAAATTAAACCCATTGTATAAAAAAACCTTTTACGGCGATGCCCCCCCTGGCGCCTACCCACCCATCCCCGCCCCCCACCTCCCCAGATGAGATCACATTTGTGCTAGGAGGGTCTTTCGTCACACCGTCGGCTCTTGTGAAAGTCCGCATTTGCCGTCCTTTTCGTGTAATTTTTCTTCCCGGTGCTAGGGGTGATTAAGCGAGCGATAGGAACGATTTCGTGTGTCCTTTGTAAATCACCTATTACTCCTCCTATGTTGATGTAGCGTGGCAGGTGTTTGTTTCGATTTATTTCGATTTGATGCGTTTGTGATTGTCAAGCAATTAATTTCATGAAGAAAGATGGACAGAATTAAAGGTATATTGTTCTGATCGACCAAGGTTCACGGCTCAGACCGAGGGAACGAAATTGGTACGAGAGCAATATAAACCAACCTCGAAAGTGCTGGGGTATGGGAATAATACGCGGCTCGGAATCACGGATCATGGGCGGGTGCCAGAATAGCGAGTACGCTTTTCACGACTTCCCACCCGTGCGGCTGGCAGTCATCGTTTTACATATGTACATGCAGACGCATACACACAGACACATAAATACACATACACACTTCTACACATGCCATGCAACACCAAGCACACAAGGTGTACGTGTGTGAGTGCATGTATGTGTCTATGTATATGTATCCCACAGTAGTCGAAACATTATAAAGCGACTTGAGAGAGTGTTATAGTAGGCGCGCGCCTTTTTTTGTCTGCCTGCTGCCGCCGAGGCGGATTCCACCAGAATCGGTAACCATTAAATAAATCATAGGTGTAGTTACAATGTGATTCTTCTGCCAACGAGGTTGTTAGGTGGAACTTTATTAGTGGCCTGACGTTTCGACGAGATCATCTTTCCTCAAAGGCCCAATCCATCACCGCGAGAGTAGGACAGCGCCACTCCAGGTTAGTTATGGTTATTAACTTTAGTTACGGCCATAGTTACTAACCATAACTTACCTGGAGTGGCGCTGTCCTACTCTTGCAATGGTGGACTGGGCCTTTGAGGAAGACGATCTCGTCGAAACGTCAGGCCACTAATAAAAGTCTCCCTAACAACCTCGTTGGCAGAAGAATAACATTATTACAGAACAATGCCGAGGTTCTACGAAGAGAGAAGTTGGAGTCTGACAAATCATTTAGGGTTTTGATGGACTTCGCTGCACTCGAGGTAACACGCCTATGTGGTACTACTGTTTCAAAACTATTCTTCGCAATACACGGCGGGGTACCCATCCTAGATTGAATGCAATTGCGGATGCGCGATGTCTTTGTCCGAGTCTTCTCTATGCTCCCTTGTTTCTTCGTTCCACTTCCTGATCACGGCCTCCAGTGTTCCTTTGCCGTGACCCTCTCGACGCTTCAAGCAGCTGCAACAATGACGTACATTTTTATCTTATAGTATGCTATATCATTAGCTTCATGCTTAACACGTGGATGTGTTCTTTTTGATCGACCAAACCAAGAATCCATTTTCATAGTACCTGATATTGAGGAGTCCATATTCGAATCGCAAAGGGCACTGCTTTTTTTTTCTTTTCATCTCAATTTAAGATATTTTTCTTCTTTACAATCTACTTGTGCATATTCTACACCCCACCTCCTTACGCTTGGTACACTTACCATAGGCTGGGTGTCAGAGCCGCGATCTGTCGGTAGTTCGCTGAATTTTATTTGCGTATGTTGCGCGAACCTGAACGGGTTGCAAAAATGGCAAGAGGCCCGCAATGTTGAACATCTTGAAAGACAGCAGGGAATATGAAGAAACTCGGAAGCACCTGCAGTCCATCGCAATTCAACCATGTACTATTAACAGAAGTGCTGCAGATTTGGAGGAAACCCTCGTCAGTATTTCCGGGCACTTGTTTAGTTCCGGGACCCGTCGCTGCAAATCGTTTCTTTTTTTATTTGAATCCATTTTTTAAATTCATTTATGCTGTTAGCGGCTTAATGGGCTCTCTTAAGTGAATTAGATAGTTTCCTGCGTTAAACGCCGGTGTATGACGATGTTCCATGTATCTGCTGGACAGCCACTGCATAGCCTACTTCGATTAGCTCTTATCTGGCTCTTACTGGTGAATACTGTACTGCATGAACATCCACCATTAGCCGTAACCCACTAATTTGCTGTTGAATAACTTGTTCTGATTGATATCAGAATGGAAATAAATGTGTTAAGGTATAGCATTTGGCTTCAATACTTAAAGGAATCCTTCACGGAAAAATCATGATTCTATTTCAGCCATAAATCACTGGCTTGAGACTCATTATCCACGATAAGAGTGAAAAGAACAGAAATATTGCTTTTGTTTTGGTAAAAATTCGAAAAATCGCTGCGCGTTCGAATGCCCACGGACGTCTTTCACGAATGCTGGCGACGGGGATGCTTCCACTTGGTTCTTGGAGTGCCTTCACTAGAAACTCTTCCTGGCAGGGTCAACCGTTACGTTGGACCGATATTGGAGCGACGTTGGACCGATGTTGACCGCTCTCCGCGCCGGCATTCACTCTCGCCACCCGCGAGCCGTCTGTGTCTCCGTGCGTACGTTCACTCTCGGCATTACTCTCGTCGTCGCGTTGGACTTTGTCCAACGGACGGTTGACCCTGCTTCCTGGCCTTCTGCTTTATTGCATTCACATCTTACACTTCTACTCCATCCTATTCTATCGATCGATTTGTCTCTACTCTCCGAAATCGCGCGCTTTAACCCGATTCTTTCATTGCGTCGCCTGATACGTAGCCGGCCAAAGGCCAACTTCTTTCCATGCCTCGCCTTTGGCTCCGCCCGAATTACCTTCGATTGTCCATAGAGTGTAGTTTTTGTACGTTTGTTTCTCTTCGGAAACCGAATCTTCATGCGTGAAACTTTGTGTGCTGTTTCCAGTGATCACAACTGACACATTCATGTTAGAAAGAATGCAAGAATTTTCCGCGAAGGATTCCTTTAATTTGAGTGTTCGCAATGCAGCCATGAGCAGGGCTCAGATTTTGTAACACCCAGTTGGGCGCTCATGTCGTGGAGGATGTAGGGGGGAGGTGGGCATTCAAAACAATGAACCACTTACGGCACTTGGAACTAAACTTTAGGGAGTGGAAGGAACTTGTTCTTGTTGGAGGATGTTAGCAGCTTGTGTTTTTTCCTGACGCTTATCCTCTCTCCTGAGTTCAATCCTAGTGTCACCTATCATCGGATCTGTTTTGAATGTCTCTCCCTCCTGAGGCCCTGAACAACCCTGTTCTTACTGACTGTTAACATTCCTTATTTGTCAATGTCATTATCTGTCACACACAGTCAATATCTTCATATATCACCTAAGTCATTGCAAGCGCAAAGGCTTTCCGTAGTTGCAAGGAGCGTAATGATTCCATTGAAACTTGTTTTCTAAAGCCTGTTATCAATTACTGTCAACTGTTATCAAGTTCTCCCACTCATCATCTGTGGCCTCGTCCCACCCCAAATAATAGTATGCAAGCGTTCCACTGTCACCGCGAGTGACGTAATGAGTTCGGTCAGGCATTCCGATAACCGTTATCACTGCTTGTCAGTTGCTATCACTTTTCGCTATCCACCGTAAATGTTCCTGTCTCCTATACTTTATCGCTTATCAGTTTAAATACTCTTCGAAGTATTCAGAGTTGGCGATCGCATGTGCGATTAGGCGGCGATTAGGCGATTAGGCGATTAGTTCATGATGAAAAATATACGTATAGATTAGGCGAGTAGGCGAGTAGGCGATTAGGCGATCGCTCAATGGGCGGAGCAACAAATCAATACGTATCCTTCTCTCATCGCCTACTCGCCTAATCGCCTACTCGCCTACTCGCCTAATCGCCTAATCGATACGTATACTTTTTTGAATCATCGCCCAATCGCCTAATCGCACGTGCGATCGCCAAGTATGAACGCTCCATTAGCGGATCATATGTGGTGGGATCTCCACAAATCAGACTTCTAAAAAATTGCCTTATCAACCGTCATTGTTGTTTCGACTGTTTATCATTGATGTTTCAGTTTTACACACATATATCAGCTGATCTCGGTGCTATTCACTCTGTTTCATGTTCACTTGAAGTAACGACGTACTAGCAGTTGGAAGGTGTCGGCTTAGATGAGGTGAGTTGAAAGTACGTCAAAAACTTTCAGGAACCAGTCAAACACTGAAGAAATCGAAGTTCATGGTGTCTCTTTATTACGTTTTACGTTTCCTCGATGACTGCGAACTTGTCAGATCCTTTTCTCTCTGTCGGAATTATCTTTTGCCGGACACCGATCGGAGACGAATCTTACCTGGCGATCCACATCTTTTGTGGAAGCTCTTAATGGCCGGTTTCCAGAGCTTAGAAGGTTCTTGTTCTCCCTAACGTCAGTCCGCGCAGTCTGCTCATTGTCAGAGGCACTTGCAATAAGCTGGATGGATTCCCTCTTGTTCATGTTGATTGATCCACAATTGACCTCAGAGCTCACGTTGCTTTCGCGGGTTGATGTTGAGAAACCCAGAAAATCAAGGGTTTATTTGCTAAAAGATTTCATCAATGGTAAGAGGTCATGCTCTTCAACTCACAATTCGCACGCAAGAGACTTTAGATAATCACGGAGACAAAAGACGTCAAGAACTTAAACACGAAAGTAGCTCTGAAAGATCTAAGGCAGCGTTCAGAGTCATATCGATCAGGCGAATATGCGAGTAAGCGATTAGGCGAGTAGGCGATTGAGAGAGTAGAGGTGAAGAGAGGTGAGTAGTAGGCTGAAAAAAAGAAAATGAATCGATTTGTTTGCTTGCCCACTGATCGTGAGTGATCGCCTAATCGATACTTATAAGTTCCTTATCATAACCGCCTAATCGCATGTACAATCGCCAACTCTGAACGCGGCTTCCAGGAGAAGGATTCTACTAGATTATGGCTCGAGTACATTAAGAAGCGACAGTGTAATGGAGCGCTCAGTTCACACGAGTTTTCCCGCAATCTCTGATGCCGT
>MU888124.1:0-17762 GCA_036418205.1 Ostertagia ostertagi
TCGGCCTTAGAGAAGGTTCGGGCGAATGCCCGTAGAGCACTATACAGGCTCGCTTCCAGAGGAAGCACCCAGGCAGAAGTCGTGTGAACGATTTCCTTCGGTCTGTAGGATAGAGCCGTAGAGGGCAATCACCACTACGTGCACGAAAATCAATCGACAAGAGCGCGAGGATATTGCAGAGTTGCTGCAGCTGCAACTTCTTTTTTCATCAGGCTGTGCGGTCTGTTCACTCTTTTCATCTGGTTTGCGATCTCCGCCCTCATACTCTCTTTCTCCGCGCTTACGTAGGCTCGTGGCTTTGACACAGCCTACTGCGAAGGCAAGTGAACTCGAAACTAAGCGCTTTCGAGAGATTCTTTTATTTTTTCTTCACTTCTGGCCCGCTTCGTACTAACACATTCGCATTCGTGTGCAAGAACGATCCTGGGGCACTTTTTAAGGCCAATAAGTGTCAAATTCAGAAGGCAAATATCACGGGAAATAAAGCTAGAGCCGATTCCGAGATTTTGAGTCAGTATTGTAAAATTGAGGCTGTCACTGGGCAGCCCCCACAGCCAAATCAGTAGAGCTGTCTCGTCACAAACGACGGCGATTGTTTCTATTTTTGAAATAGGTACCATGTGATCACGTGAGTGAGCAAGCCAATCACTTTTGCATTTCTTCCCGAAGTATAGCCAGAAGTCAGATGACAGGTTCATGGATAGGTAGACTCTCATATTTTCTCGATGTTTGTTCGAAATGTCAGATTTGCCTGCCAACGTCTTGCATGACACACTAACGTAAGAGCGACGCGCTAGAATGAAATGGAATAGTGAATTATCACAAGAATGCTGAGTTGTGAACAAAACTTTCGCCCCAGCCGGGATTCGTAACCCGGATCTCTTGCTTTCCGGGCAAGTGTGCTACCAGTTACACTACCGGGGCACCATTTCACCCCAACTCAGCTTCAATGGTGAAGTTACCATAGTGAATTATTTTTGTGAATGAATTTTTGAGAATGATAAATGTTCTGCCCCTACAAGGACAACTTCACCGAGTTGATTGTTTGAATATTCCCTGGTTCGAACTCACATTAGAGTAAAGAGAAAATGTGAACTGCATAATATTGTATACCAGAAGAAGTAGAAACCCAAGGAAAAGTCCTAGCATTTGCATATACAGGCGGCGTTCTCGTTTTACAGCTCTGCAACATCGGTAATTGACAGAAGAACCTACTGCAAACATTCAAAGCTTCAAACGAACGTGCTGGCACTGTATCGATTTTTCACGAGAAATCTCAGTATTGCTCCATAAAATATACTGCATAGAGTGAATGTGGTAGACACAAAAAGGACAGCCATGGATGTGGCAAGCTAAAATGGTAAAACAGAACAGATATTTATCATTCTAAATGCCTGATTTCCGGTAGATAAACCCTAGTCGATGCCACGTAAAATCTCCGCTCTTGCAGTGGTACTGGAAATTACCGTGACCTTGGCCATAGAGGTAACCCGATGGCCTGACTACTGAAACGATATTCATTTTCGGCGGTGGTGTCACCTGCCGCCAGCTGGCGTCACCCTAACACGACCGCTGTTTACACAAACTGGGTGTAAACTTCTGTTCTTGGGTTATTTGCCCTGATTACAAAAATGAAATTCGTTTGTGACATTTGACGCATAGCTCTCGATCTAATTAGCGGGGAGCCCAGACAAGCGGAAACTAAGCGCTAAATGGCGTTAGTGCTAATAATGAAAATCAAATTCGTAATCAGGACACCAAATAACCCCAAGCGGAAGATTACACCAAATTTGGTGAAAATAAGTGTTGCTACACGGCGCCACCTGGCACCACTGCTAAAAACGAACGGTAATTTCGTAACCAGATCAAATTACCCCTACAACCAAAGCTACGGTAGTCTCTAGGTGTACGCAAGTACACTCCACGAGAGGAGGTTGTTTTTGCAGACAATGGCTAGTATTTATCTTTTTTTTTTTTTTTTTTTTTTTTTTTTTTTATTTTTAAGTTTTACCATGAATCTATCCGGTAAGTTAGGGTACGATGAACCTGCTCACTCTTACGGCAATGTTCACAAACCAGCACATAAATATTGCCCTTTTTGTATCTACTACTCACAGTAATGGAGAACTTTTGAACAATCACTTCGGGATTTTCCAAGGAAGAAAACGTTCCATGGCTTAGAAGTGGGAACTGAATAAATTGATGGCACCGTCCACTGCAGGAACGGCAAAATCCATCGATGCGAAGCGTTGACTAGCTACAAGCACAATTGCATTTCGTACATATGCAACTTTGACATTTTATTCTACATTTTAGTTTTTCTCATCTGAATATGACACAAAGGGTCAACCGTAAGCGGAGTCACCTGCTCAATGCGAGAACCGCTTTTACACAAAGAAATATATCGCTGGAATGTGATCAGCAACACGCCAGAACATCGTGTAAAAACCGATATGTAAGTTTGGTTGAAAGCCCATGTTGCGATGTAGTATTGCTGATAATTCCAGAAAAATTCACTGAATAATTGTGATACGCGTAGCGTCCAGAACAGGAAATAGTTCACCATCACCACAATATCCATGACACCCTGTATGAAATTATGGAGTATTTTCAATTTGTGCATTTTTTGAGAGTTCAAGTCTTCGCTTGAAAGCAATCCATTAGTCCCAGGGAAGAAAATGTAGTGGTTTCTGCGCCCGGTTGCACCAATTTGTTGAGCGACTTTTGAACAGTACTGGTGAAGAATGACATTCAGGGGCCCATAATAAAAGGCACTTCAAATGAGTCGTTTACATGCTATTATATCCTAGAAGGAAGCGATCACGCTGGCTTCCACGTGGATCGCCGAACTCCGCGTTATCAACCGATAAGGTCGGAGATAGATAGTGGTTGGACGAGCATAACCCATGGAAGATACGATACGATTAGATAAGAAGATACGGCTGCTTGGAATGAGGTGCACTCCAGCATGAAAATCGAACGATAACGATAACCGTATCATATCTAGCACGCTGCTACTTGCATCCCTTCCACGTCTGATAGGAGGTGCAACGCCGAACCGGAAGTGGGTTTCGGCGCCTTATCACGCCGTTGATAAGGCGCCACTGCCCCTGAAGCGTCACCTGTCGTCCCATTGGGTAGGACCCCTACCCAATCCACTATGTCACTTTCCCTATCGTCTCCATAGGAATTTCCGTGACCACTTCCTTTAATCCTGTAGTTTCGAGGAGTGCTCTCTAGGACGATAAGATATCAAGGAGTCCGCCCTGACGTGGATTTTCACCATACAGTGCAAGCTCACCCTGTATAATGCAGGTAAATGCAGTGCGTCAGTGGCAACACCAATGTGGAGGTGTATGCCATCAGTACCGTGTAACTTGCGCAACGCTTTTGAAAGCGCGTACTACTTTCGGAATGAGCTACAGTATAGTAGACCAACTTTTTAACACTTAAAAGAAGCAGCGATACAAAACTGCTGCTCAAACCGCGCATTTCCTAGCTGTGAACTGCATCAGGAGTTCAAGCTATTGAGATAGAGCCCCGTTTGTGCTGTACATACAGTGTTGTGTAGTTGGCGGCACAGATAATCAGCGAATCAGAGAGTCGGAAGATCTGTTAGGGAGTTTATATGTGTATTGTATTTCTTACTTGGTCTACTGGGCGTCTCAAAACTATTGATTGATTCCTTCACGCTAATTTCCTCAATTTCTACCGTCCCTTTGAAATAACGAGAAGAGCGTTGGCTGCAGACCATACACCACAATGACGACGGCCTCCATGTAAATCTGGTCGGTTTGGTGAAGAATAGTTGTAATTAGTGACAACTGATAGAATACAACTGCAACAGGCTAATCATTTCATTGGCAGAAAACATTTACATTTTGTGGAGGCCGTCGTCACTTGTGGTGTATGGTCTGCACCCGACGCTTTCTCTTTTTTGAAAGGGAGGGTACATTTCTCATAACTTCCAAATTCTTATGCGCCGGCTTCCCTGTCTGTTACATGTTGTGCCCTTGTGTCTTCCTCTTTTCACGTTTGATTTCCTGGCCCTCTTATTCGATTAATATGAACGCGATAAAATTAGTTCTCCACATTTACCGACAGCTTTTAATGTATTCTCAAATCGATGTGAACTAATTTTCTTCCTCTTTTATTGTGTTTGACAGTTATCGTACACACTGCCCAGAGTTCAACATGGTCAAGATTCGACGATGTAATTAAAAAATGCGGCTACGGCTCTCATCGACATCAGTACTATTTGAAGGATAGAGTTCATATCTCATCGCAGTTTTTTCTCACATTTTAAAAGCTGGTTTTCAGCGTCTCGGCAGCGTGCAGTGTTGTTTGTACTTGGTATCTAAAGCGCAACTCAGTATCAGTTAGCAATATTTTCCTGTGCGCGTGGATCTTTGATAATTTGACTACCATGAAAACCATGGAAAGAGAAGAAATTTTTCTCTTCCAAATTTCTTTGAAAAATTAGAAATTAGAAACGAAAAAGAAAACTCAGAATTGAGTAAAGAAAGATGAGCACATTGTATGTACCTGGGACAGCGATACAAGTATACAGCCTTTGTGTGTGACTGTGTTCCATTCCTTCATACCAGACAACATATATGTTCATTAAAGCGGAAAAGTGAAACAAGTTAAATCGAAATGAATATCCATTGCGACCACATCGGAATCATGACCGCTGAGATCTATAACGAGAATCTTCGTCCTCAGAGTTGTGCTTTTTGGCGTCTCACTACAGCCAAATCGTGGGTCCCGGAGTACGAGGAGTATATTTCTAGAGATTATTTCACAGACGCAGAACGGGCGAAAAAATCCTAAATACGTACGACAGCGCATGTTTCAACTTTTTGTCACGTAGGACAGGAGCAGATTTGCGAGCGCGGCCGCGTCATATCTGAGAATTTTAGTGATAACTATCAAAACACGAATGACACAGAGCCAGCCCAGCAAAATTGGGTGCATAGAGGTTGATCGGGGCATAGTGGTGAAATTCCGAACAAAAGAAAGTAGTGGTCATGAGAAGCAAGTTAATACTTTTCTCTGGACTGGACGTCAAAAGTTTTTCAAAAGTGGTCATGCTGGAAAAAACATTTATTTTTATATGCATGGGTTTGTGTTTACTTTACTACACTACTTTTTTTTCAATTACCAGCCTGGCGGGTCTCCACGTCGCGAGGGAGGAATCATTGTTTCAATATATAGCAGCAACCTTCTGACATCATGTGTTGCTGCAGCAGTAATGTCACACAAGAGTACTACTAGAGGTACTTATGAGAATGTTGGAATAGCAACTCCTCGGCCACATGTTCGTGTTTTTTACTTGAACTTTTTGAGCTATGACTCATTAAAGTTTGCAGTGCCACGTCTCTCGACTAGCTAAGGCCTGAATGACATGATTAGGGCAGGCTCTGCAGTACAAGAAAGATGCTTCTCAACGTCTGCACGTCACCTTGCAAAAACTATACCTAACAATTGGAACATTTTTGCTTCACTACCATCTGCATAAATATAACGAAAAATAGCGCAGCGATGAAGTGCGAGCTGAGATTGGTGTTGTACAGTCGATATCCGAAAGTTGGGGGGTGTGTGTCCACCGGAAGTGACGTGCACTTGATAGAAGTGCGTGGATAAGCTGTTGCCAGCATGCTTTGCTGATAGCCAGCGATGTATGTTGGAAGCAGCTTATCCACATAGTTTCTATCAAGTGCACGTCACTTCCGGTGACACGCCCACCCCCAACTCACCGATATCGAGTATATCTGCCTGGGAGATAGCTTCTGCCACATCCATCAGAATCCGCCATTTCTGCGACAATAATACGATTGAAGGCAGAAGTTATGCCGAGACAGCAGAAAATACCACTACCGTTGCATCCCGTTGCCACTAGACAGTTTCTCCTACCCTTCGAGAAGAATGTCGAATCGTTGCCACAGGAGGGCCAAAGCAAGACCATCCAATGAAGAACTCATTGCCTAATCTGAGGTGTTGAACTGAGTCCGAAGAGAAGCGAAGTGCCTTCGACAAAAAAAAAACAACCAAATTTACAAGGATGGGTGGTCTCCAAGCTTCGTGTTTTTCTTCTAACTCTAGAGTTACGTAAATTTCAAACTTGTGAATGGCCGCAAATATTTTCGCCTTGGACTCGGTAGGGCGTCTAGGATATGATGAGTCGTCCAGCTCTTATAAGCTAGACAATCAAAATGGAGCATTTCTCTCGTATATACACCTTCCCTGAACGAGGCAACTATCCCGGTTTGCTTTTTTGATGACGAAAATAAAAGTAAAAAAGAAGTGAAGCAGCAGCTAAAGTGTTGCCTTGTACTTCCAGTTCAGTTGCCTGGATGTTGCACATAGCTGAATAATTCCTGGAACGGTAACACTTCGCGTTGCAAAACTATACGACATACCCCAAATTTTGAGTTTCTGAAGTTGCGAGAAGCTCTGCTCGAAAATGGCTAATGCCATTCGATTCAGCGTGTAAAGAAACCTACAAATGAGAATCTTCAAACAGATTTGTCAAATTCCAGAAATCTAGGATCAAAAATTTGAAAAAACGGCCGTTGCAAAATTATACGACATAGCAGAAATTTCGACAATTTTTTTGCTTCACTAAAATTTTTCCAAACTACTCCACAGTCGTAATAGCACTGTATTGTAGGTGAGCAGGCCACGGATTCGCCTTGAGGCGCCTTCACCCTGAGGAGCCTATCTGACATGTTATCTACCAATTTTTGTATGCCTAATCCCAGATACGTGCGTAATTTTTAAGTAGCTTCTTCTGCAATAGATGCATGGAGCTGTGCCAATTCCACCAGGAACAAACAACACGGGTAAGAGTGTCCCATGGGTTTTCCATCGGATTTAGACTTCGCTAACAGGCGGACCATCCCATTGAATCTACATGGTAGGTTTCAAAGCAAGTTGAAGTCGGCTCAGTAACATGTATAACCGCATTGTAGTGTTGAGAAACATGCCGATGATGACGATTCTGCGTAGTAGACGGTAGCCCGTGTTGTCAGAGCACATCATCGTGATCGGTAAATCTGTTGACTTTTCGTACAGATTGCACTTGGGCGAGATGCCAAACGACTTATTTGTTCTTAGGTTTTGCAGGTAGTTCTTCGGAGAAAGGAAGTATTTCTCCTAGTCGGCCAGATAGGTGGCATAGTGCAAAGATGATTTGAGCGGAAATTCCGTTTTTTCCCTCTCGAAGATGAGCTTGGTAACGCTGCACAACCTACAGTTGGTATGGCAAGCTAGATGTGGTCTTCATGGTTCAACGGAAGGGACCCCACCGACTAGCAATAAGTGGCTCAATCATCGCGTGCTACCGTCTACTACGCAGAATCGTCATCATCGGCATGTTTCTCAACACTACAATGCGGTTATACATGTTACTGAGCCGACTTCAACTTGCTTTGAAACCTACCATGTAGATTCAATGGGATGGTCCGCCTGTTAGCGAAGTCTAAATCCGATGGAAAACCCATGGGACACTCTTACCCGTGTTGTTTGTCCCTGGTGGAATTGGCACAGCTCCATGCATCTATTGCAGAAGAAGCTACTTGAAAAATTACGCACGTATCTGGGATTAGGCATACAAAAATTGGTAGATAACATGTCAGATAGGCTCCTCAGGGTGAAGGCGCCTCAAGGCGAATCCGTGGCCTGCTCACCTACAATACAGTGCTATTACGACTGTGGAGTAGTTTGGAAAAATTTTAGTGAAGCAAAAAAATTGTCGAAATTTCTGCTATGTCGTATAATTTTGCAACGGCCGTTTTTTCAAATTTTTGATCCTAGATTTCTGGAATTTGACAAATCTGTTTGAAGATTCTCTATTCGATAATGTATGAAGATTGAAAGACAAGCGTTAACTGTTGAAGCCGTCCAGGGCGGCATATTGATTAAGTTTGTGAATGAGTACAGGGTACACATGGGCTTTGGAAAAAATTTATTCGGTGCTGGGTTTTATTCTTGCTATTTTTTCTTCCATAACAGAATTAGTGGGTCGACTCGATCCTATAATCATTGGCTTACCATTACAGCTACTGGCGAAAGAAGTCCATGCAAGAAAAAAAGGAGGAAAAGCTATGAAAAGAGCCAATGAAAAAAGACGCAGCAACAAAATATGACCACAAAGAAACCAATAAAAAAGCAACACAATGAAGATGAGTGTGAAACCATAAGAATTCACAATAATCGCCGAATCGTGGGCAGGCTTCTCAATCTATTCGCATAATTGAATTTGGGGTAATTCTCAGCGTGACAAACAACGGCTCCTCAGCAACTTATTTCCTTAGTAAACAGTGGTGGGAGTCCTCGTACAAGCAACGAAATAAAAGGTAAAGTAAGGAGAGTAATATTGCTGCACACTCCTTTCATAATATTCACCCAAGGAATCTTTCTATAAAATTCCCCAGAGCAAACATGTGCTGGCGTTGAATTGCCTATTTTTCCTCGTACCATGAGTTGGGTTCCTACAGCTATGTGGTGCAATAAGCCACCTACTGTTAACTTTCCTTGTCCTTCCACAGTGAATTCTGACATCTTCGCCGCCACACACAGGCTTGAAGGGTTGTTTTAAGCTTCACACGAATCAAGCTTGGTGTGTCTATACATTAGGCAGTCCATGAGAAGGAAGTCCTGGATAGTGATGAGAGCCCAGCAAAAGCTACTGAGTTGTGCCTTGTGCCATCTTGACAATGTTGCATCCATATTTTGTGAAAATAGCAATCAACAACGGTGATTTCTACGCTACGTGTTCCTGCTCTCAACATGTCATTCTCGATGGAATTCGCTTACTACGTCATTGTTCGTCTGCGCAAATTAAGCATACTTGAAGGTACAATTGACCCAGTTGATGGAACGCCAATTGAAAAGCCTGCTCCACCAATAATGTAATAATGTGTCTTGTCGGTATGTACTAGCTAAAGCAAGCAGTCGATTAGTCATGAAGTCAAAAGACATTGCAGCTGCCAATTTGTGAGAGCATAACAGGTAACACACAACAATAACGACACTTGAAAACGAAGTGTGACTAGACAAACGTGACCAGTTTATGTGTTCCCGAAAGCCCCTGCATTCATTACCCATTCAGATCAGTAGTGGCATATCCATGCAATTCGGCCCACACAATGATTTTCGCCTTCAACCGATAAATTGCAGTTTTGTTCCAACAATCTGGTATGAAGCAATATAACAGACAGATATATAGGAACCATGACTCGTAGGATCTCTATCGAGAGCTGACTTCTGGACCGTGAGCGTGGTGCGACCACTTACATCACACCACCTTCCTTACAAAGTCCGATTTCGGTTAGTCTCGCTTCACTATAAGCAGTCAACAAAAAAAAAAACGCTTATTGTAGAAACGTCCATGGCAACTAGTCTCAGATTCACAGGCGCTTGCTGAAGTTAGGTTGAAGCCTTCAATATCAAACGCGCTTAATTTGAAAAGTTTGTATTCATAATTTTTTGAATCCCATTCTTAGCCACTAGGATTTCAGTCCTACATGTTTTGTAACAGTTCGTTGCTCCATGAAAATTGTTCATGTTTGAGGTAACGCAAAACGCAAGAGAAAACTCGACCCACAGCCCATGCTCAATCAGGACGCGCGTTAGAAGGGAGTGGGCGTATTTGACCCGCTGGCAGTGAAAATGTCAAAAAGCAGAAAGTGCTCACAGTGCCACTACAAAATTTACGTGAAAAAAGGAATGTATCTGAAACCCTTAATCTTCTGTCCTGAAATTATAAACAACCTTTTAAAAGTTTAATGATAGACAAAAGCTGAATCAAACATGCGCTGATTTCGAAGAAATTGTTCAAAAAAATGTGACAAATTGCTAAACATAAAAACGGCAGAATCTCTTCTAGATGAAGTGAGGTTTCCATTCAGAGCTTCCACTTCATCATTTCTTCTACGACTGGATCAGTAAGCTTGGCGTTGATAATCTTCTCACTG
This sequence comes from Ostertagia ostertagi, assembly GCA_036418205.1. Classification (NCBI taxonomy): domain Eukaryota; kingdom Metazoa; phylum Nematoda; class Chromadorea; order Rhabditida; family Trichostrongylidae; genus Ostertagia; species Ostertagia ostertagi. Next base: position 9,981 of record MU888124.1, read on the forward strand.
TGTATGTTGTGTGGTGAATACCACGCTGACTGGCAAACGTAGTGTGCGACGCAAATATAGAATTTCAAAAGCGGCTCACATTTTTCGTAGAAAAACATCTTCAGTGAGGTTGACATCTTCAAAGAACTCTGAAATTTTAAGTTGCAATAGTTTGGCTCATTTTTTCAGCAAAAGATGTTGGACGATAAAAATGAATGTCAGGAAATCGGTATCTATAGTTCTATGAAGTTCGACCAGGGTAGTATTGGCTGAGTTCCCCACTGGTAGAGTCGCAAGACTTGGCCAAAATGCTTCTTACAAAGCCGGTGGGTCCTAGTGGCGGAGCTATCCACTACATCCTAATTCTAGGAAAGCTCGACAGGGCGCTTATCATGTAAGACCGTGGCTTACTTGGAGCTTCTGTGCTCGAAGCCCGAGTAATACTAGAATTTTTCCTCGTATATCGTCATTCAAAAACAGCATCATCCAAGCGTTGATATACGAGAAGAAGCAGCTGACCATAGGGAACACGATTCTCATCGTGAATATGGGACCATCCTGAAAATACTCGCTTCACTTCCAACAAACGGCGTAATCACTTCCATGTTCAACCACTGGTGGTCATATGACGGGAGCTTGTGGATGACACTCGTAGTGCTAACGTTTTCGTTGGAACTCACATTGGAACTCAGCGAGAATTTTAAGTGGATAATATTGTAAATCAGGAGAAGCACAAATCCAAAAAAGAGTCCCAGCATTTGAATGTATAGGCGGCGCTCTTGTTTTACAGCCCTAAAAATTTTAGGAAGACATGACAATCAGTTTTTCGATGGTCAATAAAATGATTGGACTAACGTGCTGCCACTGTATCGGTTTTTCACAAGAAACCTCAGTATAGCTCCGTAGCATAAACTGCACAGAACGAACGTGATTGAGACGAAAACAGCGGCCATAGAAGTGGCTAACTATAAACGGGAACAATATAGAGCTGGGAAATAAGGTAAATATTGTTCAACACCCAGTTTTGTTCTTCAGGAGCCGCCAGACCTCTCCATGCTCTACCCCTTCCGCAATTATGAGGTCAACACGCCGTGCAGACAATGACAATGAATAAAAAGTATGCCTTGGGTAGAGGAAATCACTTTGCGATTATGACATTACGTTGGAATACAACATCAACTAATTTGAAACTTGGACTTTTGACGGTTGGCGCTCGCTGGGTGTATACTATATAACGCTTGGAGTGGCTAATTCTAAGCATTGTCGAAATATAGTGTGGTACCTCTACTGTGGCTTCTACCGTGGTTTATTTGTGGTCATTTTCGCTCTCCTTCTATCCCCCTTCTCTGCCCTCTCCTTCTGCTGCCACGGCAGCACCTTGTGAGTGTGCCCGGTGGATGCAACTTGCTGTTATCATAATCATGCCGTCACCGAGCGTTGATACCGCTAGCTCTGCTAGTTTTGTTGGCAGTTGGTTGACTCCTTACCATTTTATTTTGCAGACGAATAAAATTACCGACGCACCGACACACCCGGCACACTTGCGTGTCGTCACACCGAAAGGAGTATACACTGTCAAATCGACACACTAAGTTTGCGGCTTATCTTCATCACCATTACTTACGGTGATTGACTGTCTTTCTACAATCACTTCGAGGTTTTGCAAAGAGTGAAAGGTGGCATGGGTCAGAAGAAGAAGCGGAATGGAATAGACTGAAGGCACTGCCCATTGTACGATCGGCATTGCCCATCGGTGAGAAACGTTAATAAACTGAAAGCGGTTTTTTCTCACAAAATCTAAATGAACTCATCAGGTATGAACCGGAATTCAGAGCTACCTGTTCTAGGCGAGAACCGTTTCTGCACAACGAAATGTACCGCTGAAAAGTGATCAGCAGAACTCCGAAACATCGTATAAAAACTGATATATAGGTCTGATTGAAAGCCCATGTAGCAACATAGTAATCTTGATAATCCCAGTAGAAGTTGTCGAACAACTGTGCTACGCGTAGAGTCCAGAACAGGAAATAGTTAAGCATCACCACAATATCCACGATGCCCTGTAAAAGCTTATAAATTGCATTGTTTTGTTCGGTTACAAATTTCACCCAGCAGTTTCAGTTTTAGCTTGCTTTCGAGCCTATTACAATCAACTCAGTCACATTGCCCAGCATTGGCCCTTCTCTAGTTAAAGAACTCAAGCTTGACTGCAGAATTGAATTAATTCACTCATCGCAGAATAGTTTAGAATTCATATTGTTACTGGACTCCGCATTTTACAGGATCACATCTTCAAAAAAGTTCACACTCCAAATTTCATGAGTATAGTAGTTAATCACAGTTCGCGAAACAATTGTGTAGCTGTGAAAATGTAGTGCGAACGCTACTAGCAATTCGAACTGCAATTATTCCACTTGATTGAGTACGGTATTCGGTCTTGGGGCCCTTGAACTAGGAGCTTACGTAACAACAAGTAAAATCACAAGAGTGAAAAGGGACGAATTGCGTTGCGTAGTACCTGCGAAACGATAAGCAAGTAAAATGTTCTTCGTGTATGGTTATGTTTCCATTCCTTTACACAAATAACGATGATGGTTACGTAGAGTGGAAGTGAAACCGCGTTGATTGAAATAAATATCCATTGCGACCACATAGGAATCATTATCGCTGAGATCTATAATAGAAGTGTGTTCAGTTCAGATGTGATCACTTACTTTCAACAAAAGAGTTGAGTCCAACCTTCTCTAAGTACAGAGGTGTTCCACAAGTTCCTTCACTGTTTTTATTTTCAAAACAACGGCATATCTCTTGGAACTATTATTATCGAAACTATTACTAACTCACCCAATCAATCAATTACTCGTTCGTCGACATGGAGTCGATTAAATACTATAATTCACCACCATACATACATCTTTGACTTCACACCATCGTCTGTAAAGGGTACGAGTTGAAAGTATATTATAAAGGGGATCATACCGTAATGTAGTGAACCTAGAAAGGTTTTAGCCAGGCTCATACTAATGCAAATCGATAAAATTTAAGGGAGGAGATCTCATCACGAGGATTGGAGAAAACGCCAAATGAAAAGGTTCTACTTCAACTGGAAAACCTAGGGGTGAAGAACAGAAATCAAACTCGTTAGCGAAATTCAATGGGCTAGTTTCGATGTACGTTCAAAGCCCTCCAATGCTTTGCAGGTGATGACTGTAAAGTTGCAGCTGTATCTGTGGTTGTGAAGTAATTGCGGAATGGGATAAGATCACTTTCCTTTTTTGACATGTGGCATGGTGGGGGTTTTCACTTCGAATACCAGCTGTTCTCTTTTTCTGCAGAAACAACGGATCTCATCCCTGTAATTTCGCCTCAGAGTTGAGCGGTGACTGTGTTCCACCCGTTTCCCTGTTTTTCGCCTCAAACACCTGGTTTTCCGTTCCGTTTTCCGAGTTGGAACTGATATGGCTTAGAAGGCAAGACACAATCACGTATTTTAGGGGAGTGGCACGGGGGACGTAGTCCGATTGTTGGAAAGGTGATTGCAACTGCATAAAGGCACTGGTTGAGGACGTGCGTTACATACTATAAAGTCGGATTCCGATCCCATTCGATAGCTTGCCGGTGGGCTTATTTGGGGACTAAGCACGCCGCATTGTTTACAGGTCTGCGACGTGACTTTAATTACAGGGACGATGTTTGTGATATTGAAAGAGGGGGTGAGGCGCAGGGTGACAGCGAGCTTTCGTCGGTGTTTTGATGACGCAAAAGCTAAGTCAGTTTCACCGTTGCGCAGCCTTATGTTATTGACACCCAAGCGTCGGATATTGGGGGCAAGTAGTATTCGGGGAGATCGGTACCTGCACATTGTCGTGGCGTGAGAGAACTGGAAAGTGATAACAATGAGAGGAAGAAAACAGGAGCCTAGAAAAGGCAAATGTAGCCAATTCCCAGTCACGCGCCTTGGCGCTGACGTTGATACTTAACAGTGTTATGATGGAATAAGGCAGGGACGCTTTTTTGATTGGATAGGTAAAGCGTTTTTTGGTGTAACACTGCTAAGTGGTTGTCAGAGAGTGGTAGTTGGAACGGTTGATGAACGGGACCTGTCTTGAACGTCAAAATCTCTCAGTTTGTCACAACAGGCCAACGTGTCCGGGTTTGCGGTCACATCTTCAAACGGTTAGCCACAGGGTGATACTTGTGCGTAATTTGTAAAATTCGGTTTCAGAAATCCGAATTTTCTGACGCATAATTAGTCATTGTGTGGATAAGGGGACCGTGACGCGATGGGTGACTTGGAGTTGATATCAACTGGACATGAAGTTACAGCCGATTTAGACGCTCGATAACAGAATAAGCATAATAGTTACCGCTTGAAGGATTGCTTTGGTGACCAGACGGGATTGGTTTGGAAGATCACGTATGGCAATCCATAATGCATTGCGCTGTCTCAGGTTTAGTCTTGCGATGCGACATTGCCCAGAATGGAGACGTTCGAAGGTGTGATGAGAACTTTTTGAGGGGGAATACTCAATCATTATTGACGTTTCAGACGAGAAGTAGTGGGAAATTGAAAGAAGGGAGCTGAGTGATCTTGATAGGGTTTGCGTGATGAACGAATCGGCAACAAAAACACAAACATCTCTTTCCCACTCAATTATAATTACAAGTAGATTCACTTGGAGCCCAGCGTCAAAACAGGGTTGCTTTCACAGAAACACTCTTACATGACAAACAGAAGAGCAAAGCAAATATCAAGAAAGCGTGAGAGAACGTGTGTGATTCCGACCTAACAGGTTTTGTTGAATATTCGACCTTGAGAAAATGACATAAAGTGTTTCAACAACATGCTATGCTCAGTGACGTTCGCACTTGCTCAAAACTGATTACTATGGGGAACGTTAACGTTCAGAGAATTCAAAGTCACTGCCACTCAATTGCCTTTTCTAACAAACACTGTTGATCTGATCATTTTCAACACTTCACGAATCAAATAATCAGGATAATTATTAGGAAAATATAAGACGCAGCGATTCTGATTTGCGAAGGATTGAAAACAAGATAAAGTGTTTGCCGATTTTGATCAATCCCTTTTGGGATGCGGCACGCATTCTACTTCCATTTGTACATTCGCAGTGGCATTTGAATGCGATGTGGCCTATACAATGACTTGCGGGGGCCAGCCGATGTACAAGTCAGTGTTTTATATCCTCCAGACAAGTCTGGTACCACTTTACCGACCCCGGAGGATGGAAGGCTTGGTGGGCCCGGGCGATCACGACCCCAGGGATTTGATCCCAGGACCGCTCGCGTGGTAAGCGGGCCACTTGCCTACACCACTTCCGCCCATACGTGAGGTAGTAAGAGAGACACTCAGATAGTTTGGATTTCGCCTGATTTGTGATTGGAAGGTGATTCCAATCACACAGGAATGCGAAGAAGCAATCAAATAATTGATGAGCAACGAGACTTTGCAAGAAATAGATTCTTAGAGTTTAAAAGCCTTCAATTTACTCTTCACCTGTTGGGTCAGTAGATGACGCCAATGTGCTCATCGTTCTTTAACACTGAAATGAAGTCTAGGTGATTTATTATGGAACTATAGAATACTTAAGGTTAAATTCGCATCGGTTATCAGAAGTGTGCAATGAAAAGTTTCTATATTGTTGTCGTTGTTCAGCTTGCGCCTATTGCTCCCCAACCGTTATTTCCGGGGACGGTGCAAAGGAAAAAAAATTTGAATCAAAAAATTGAAAAAAAAATTTTTACTTTTTTTGTTGCTCCGCGAGCTTCGTATTGGTCCAACTTTGTACGGGGTTAAAAGACTGATTAGAAGATAAAAAGACTAAAGACTCATTGGACTTCTAGGAGCACGAAATCAGGAGAAAAAGCATGAATATGTGAACATACATGCTGAAATTAAAAATGTAATTGAAGGCACTAAGATGAGCGTCGATTGTGTCTAACAATGCTTTCCAGATCAGTGTCAGAGGAGGCGCTTGTGTTATGAAGTTATAATGGTTGTGATCGAGCAGAACGCTTTGAATGATACTTGGAGACTGTCATGTTTTTACATACCTACAAGTAAATCTGCGTGAAACAAGTGCTTGAACACGAAGAATACTCGTTATTCGTCGCTGTTTAATCTCCCAACAGGTGCATGCGTTGCGCAAATTCCAAATTTTTTTTTGCGACCCCCTCCATTTCAAGGGGTGTCAGTGCGACCCTCCCCCTATTGGACATGTGTGTTTTTTAGTGTTACGGTGTATTTCTGTGTGTATCAACGTCAAAAATAGATCTAATATTCGTGATCAGGACCTCCGATAGACCCCAATAGACGAAGTTTAGGGGACGAAAAAATTTTGAACATCGTTGCTCCTACTGAGGGTTGTAATAATGCAATAGCGCCGGGGAACCCTTCCGTACTGCTTTAGAGGCCTTTAGCACGGCCTCTAAAGCAGTACGGAAGGGTTCCCTAACAAAAAGAGAACAGAAACATTCCTTAACAGAAATAAATAAGGCAGGAAACCGAATAGTAAAGTTTGAATGTAGGAATTCGCGCCCTTACCGCGGCGCAAGGTAGCGTGTGGAGCGGCGGATTTGAGGCAAAATGAAATATCAAAAGTTTTATTAGAGGAATTGAGAGGATTTTTTGTAAACCTAGGTACCGTTATGTTCCTAGTGGTTTCTAATTTCAGGTATGTGCCAAGATTTCCGTCAACGTCCAACCGTCTTTCTTGTAGAAGCTGGAAAATCTAAATCTCCAATAGTTACGGGCGCCTTCTTTGAAAGCTTATATCTTCGTCCACAGGCGTTTTCATGGAACCGGACACCAAAATTTTAAAAATACAAATAGTTTTCTTTCAAAAAAGTATTTGAAATGTTGCGGATGTTCAATATTTCAAAAAATCGTCCCGTTGTTCCGTTTTTTGTGCACACGCGAGTTTTCGACATTCAAACATTCATAACTTTCTTCATAATCAACTTTTTGCAAATGTCTAAGGCTAATTAGAAACTAGAAGATTAGAGCTTTCGAACAAGCACCTGAAAATTTTCCAGCGAATCACTCGTTCAAAAAATAGTCCCGTTGTTCCGTTTTTTTCCTAGACTTTTTTTTCAAGCCTTTTTCCTGGACCGCGACTTGCAATCTTCAAAGGCCCATAACTTCCTTCAAACTTCATGTGATGAGAAGCGGTAAAGACCGTTAGAATCTACTCGAAGAGTACTTCATACAAGCGTTAAATTTTCCTGAATTCTTTCTTCTGCCTCAATTTCCTAAGGGGTCTTTAGAATTCAATTCAGCAAGTTCGCTACACTTTGTTCCGCTTAGATTTGATTTGAAAGCATCGAAATTCTCTTCAGGAAGTTTGTCTGCTTACGGCCGCTGACAGAGAAGGCGTTTTTATGGGAAAACGCCTGCTCGGGTATACGCCGTGCACCTGTCTGTGGGCAGAAGTCGCACTCGCATTTGAAAGTCCTCCATTTTCCTGAAGAAGGTGTTAGTATCGTGATTGAGTTGCATTGTACTGTTATATGGTACTCTTGTTTCACTTCCCCATGAACTGCTCTACACTTTGTTCTCCTTGGGATTTCAGGAATGTTCGATCATCGAAGACAGACCATGTTTTTGCACTACGCTGTAACAAAGTTTTTGGCTATTGTAATCTTGATCTATGCTGTCGAGCGAAAGCGCCGTCCGTGTATTAAGGATAATAATGGCTGATAGTGAGACTTATAATGCTCTGCATGCTCTAATGCTCCCATGGAGCTCTTGTCTGTGTGACTCTCCGACAGCTGCACGGTGCA
>MU888125.1:0-13581 GCA_036418205.1 Ostertagia ostertagi
GCACGGGTGTGGAACTGACTACTGTAAGCTAGGTGGTTATTTGTGTAACTAGTTATTATGGGCAAATTGCAAGAGGAACGTTGGCGCAGAGGTTTTGTGATGATTAGTAAGAATTTGGAAGGGGACAATATCGATTGGTATATTTTGATAAATTTTTTCAGTCAATTGAAAAAAATATATGTGTAGGTCAAGAGCGTTGATCTGAAGATCAGCAGTAATTGTTTAACTGGTGTTGTGGAACTATTTATTTTGCGTTATGTTTTACCTATAGTGTGCGAGTCGATTTTTGTGTGGCTATAGTATCTTTTTACATGAAACTGTGAAATATAAAGCTAAATTCCGAAAATGAGGGATTCCTCCTAATTTGTTTCGATGCATTTTGTTGAAGTTGTACAATAGTAGTAGTAGTTGTACAGTACAATAGGTTTTTCACGGAAATCGGAACACGAAAATCAGAAAAAGCGGAAAAATTGCTTCCTGCCCGCTTTCTTGCATAGACGCTAGATAGCTAATGTTGTAGCCTTTTTTCATGCTAGTAAATTCTATCATCTGAATAATCTGCCTTGATGGGATGGGGAGATTTGAGGTTTGTAGGCAAAGCATTAGGAATAACTCCAAAATTCGCGATTAAGACTCCATGACATCATTCCATGGCACAAAATCCCATTGGAATGTGGAGGGGCAGAAGTATGTGGTGAGTGCTGATGTACGCAACATTTATGTAGATCTACACGTCTTCTTACCACACCTCTGGGTTCGAAAATGTGCTCATCGGGAGGATAATAGATCTAATTGAGGTCGGATGACCCTCAAAAGTTATTGTCATTCAGTCATTTATTCGTCTTTCCCCTGTGTCTTTATTTCGCCAATCCCAACTCACTGATGAGCTCCGGGGATTGACGAAATAATAAGGTTCGTCTGAGGAAGGAGCAAAACGAACCGTGATAACTACAGTAGCGGTCAAAAGTGTTCGCCGAAACGATTTTCAGTGCATTATTTTTTCTCGCTTGAGCAACGCCCTCCAAAGATTGATATACTATGTTTTCTAGTGTTTTTATATCCTCAAGTCTTAAAGAATCAGGATATTCAAAAAAATTTCGAGGTCACCATTGATTTTTTCTGGCAAAAAAAAAGAAGCACGAAAACCGTTTCGGCGAACACTTTTGACCGCTACTGTATTTCATTGATGGTTTTTCTTTCTTAGTTGTGTTGGCTAAATCACTTTCGAACTGCCACTTTTGAATGGAAGTGGAATGCGTGGGGAATCTCCAACCCGGGGGTGTTGACCTAAGGCTTTACCCGTAATTTTTTCGAGATGTGAATAGACAAAAATCCGCTAAGATGTACTGCTCGCCTAACACCTCTCAGAAAGGTTAACGGGGTAGAAAGTATCAAACAATGCCTCGGAATATTGATCGATTAGTGTCTTGCCTCTCGCTACTTGACTTAGTGATTTGACATTAAACGTTTTTAGGAAGTAGGGAATGTAGGTTAATTCCATCGCCAATAGATACCTGATAAGACTGCCCCCTCGGAGCGATTCCGAAAAGGCCTAAAATTGCTCACATTCCTTGCCGACACTTTCCTTAAAGCCACGAGTCAGGCTCAGTGGACCAAACCAATCACTTTAGTCGTCTATGTGCATGGCTACGCACCCACAGGGACGTTGCCATGCTCAGAATCTCAAAAGGCGCCGTAATAACGCCCCAGGGCATGCATTAAGCGCTCGCGCCGCCTGGAGGCGCTCCGGCCGCCCACCATGGGATGTGGTGCGTGGCTGGCCTAACGTGTGAGATCAGCTGAGTTGATTGCCGTATCAACCGATGGAACGGCTGCATATCCAGAAAACTCGTTTGGACGTGACTCTCCCCCGAGCAAATCTCCTTCACTGCTAGAAGGAATGGGTTTCGATTTAGGTGTTGTCGACAGTTTTTTTTCGTTTTTTCTTCACTATCGTTCCACCTCCCATCTCTAAACTCAATTTCAGGCGCCATAATGCCGAAACACGAGCCTGACTTTTGCCTTTAAAAGGAATGAAGGACTAGAAAGCAAGGAAGGGAGTAAAGTTCGTCTAAAAGGAGGGAAAGGAGAGAGAAGAGAGCGGATAATGGTTCTAGAGCATAGAATGCATACGTACCTTCAGTTCGCTTTTGAAAATTTAATCCACTCTTCCCATGGAAATATTCTTCGAATGCCATGAATTTTATATTATGAATGAAATGAACGAAGTTCAAATTTCCTCCGTGAGAAACCTAAATAGCCTTTAAATTTGCTTGCACTTGAGTAATTCCAAATTCCATATCTTTAGCGACAAATTGATTATTGAATAAGATCGTTTACAGGAGCGCTTAAACATATAATGTTAATATTTGGTTGAATATCGAAAATGGTCATTACCTTCAAATTCTGATTTATCGATTGCTTTTTATTGATTTTTCACTATAAATGTCGGGAGAGCAACGAGGCGTGCACATTCTATTTTTCGAGAAATGTAATAAATCAAAGAGGTGAATCATTCTGTGTTGACATTCTAGGCGCTCCGGGGGCAGTCTATCGGAAAGCTACCAAGACTAACCCTAACGCAGGGGGGGGGGGGACGGATTTTTAATGGCATTCAAAATGCCGCTAAGGTTACGAATGGAAGCAGGGTCAACCGTCCGTTGGACAAAGTCCAACGAGGGGGTGGGGGGTCGTATTTGGGGGTGGAAAAGAGGGGGTCGTATTTCGCGAGGTAGCGTCAATGTTACAGTAAGGGAAGGGATGTTTTTTATGGAACGGAGAGTGGATTATTGTAGGCTGGGCTCGGCAATTTTGGAGGGAAAAGTGGGCGGAGTTGGGCTGTGTCGACTGGTCTCAGAATCAAATACTATAGAATCGCCCCCATGATGGCGATGGGCAGGCGAGGGTGGTGGAGGATGGTCGTGAGGGGTTAACCCTGAGGGGGGTCGTATCGAGGCCCTCTAGAAGGGGGAGGGGGTCGTAAAATTTTCGAAATTGGTCCAACGTGACGGTTGACCCTGAATGGAAGTAGAGTGCGTATCGTATCTTGAAGAAGGACTGCTTAGCGCTGAATCTTCTAGGTATTTTTCCTGATTGAGCCGACTAGTCTGATGCTAGACGCGAAGGATCTCTGTGGCTATTACCTGGGTGCTTTCGGTTAGCGAGATGTGTCGTTCGCTCGCTGTGCTGCTGGTGCTAATCGAGCGAAACGGTTCGCGTTCTAGTCTCAAATTAATAATTTTCCTCGAAACAAATCAAGGAAAAGGGCATGGCGATGAAGGGAGAAAAGAACGCTCACAGAGAGGATGTCTTCGTTGGGAGGATTATGGCGCCATCGGCATGTTGCTGTCGCTTAGAGACGAAGTCGGACTTGATGTCAATGAGCACAATGGGGCAACTATTGCTTTTCGACCGACCTCATTGCACTACTTCATTAGGCGTGATGAGCGGAATCCCAGTGCAATTGTGTGGCCCTTCAGGAGCTTGGGAAAGTATCGGGTTGGCGGACTGCTAATTCCCAAATAGCAGTATTTAGTACTTCCCAATAACTGTCAGGTAAGATAGAGTACCAACTTGGCGATGCCAGAGAAGCAGGGCTTGATTGGCTTCAACGGACATGAACCAGGACCTGATTTCCGAACCGTGCGCTTTTGCCATTAAACCAATTTCACCAATTCAGAAAAATGTATTCTGATTTGATCATATTTTGAAGAATGTCAAAAATGCAAGTTTTCCTCCTCAAGATTTATGTAGTTATTTATCTAAGTGCTTAGCAAACACATTAAAAAACAACCTTCTGAAATCAACGTAATAGGCCGTACAACACAAAAGATAAAAGCAGTTGACATGCGAGTAAACTAAAAGGAAAACTATATAACACATAATCCAACTTCAACCCAGATATTAAAGCAAGACACAAATATGGAATCAATTGATCAGTCTCAGAAAACTAGGAAAGCTCATACTTGGCTAGAACCACTGTCATGTTACGCTTGAACCTACTCAGAGACTCGGGACGATCAAATTTTTGGTTACTTTTTTGTACAAACTACCAGCTCTAAAGGTGAAACTTCTGGCTCTTATATTTGTTCTAGGCCCAGGAAGCATAATTTTAGTCTGCCCACCTCTCGTCGAGAATGCCCTGTATTATAAACATCAAAGGAACCAAAGTCGTTACACTGGTACAGAAGTTTGTGAACCATACACACATCAAACACCTTGCGCCGAGATTCCAACGTTGAGAGTTCAAGATATCTATTACGAATGGAGGCTCTAGAATACAGAGAAAAAACCGGCAAGAATTTACGCGTGAAGTTATTATGTACCTACACGAATTATTATTATGTATTATTATTTATTTATTTATTTATTTATTTATTTATTGCACGCTTAGGTGCGCTACATAAGTTCACATCTTAACATCAGTAAAACTAGGGAACACAGAACAATAACTAAGTGAACCAGCTAGGCAGCAATCGAGATAAAGAGGTGATTCTCCAGGACGAAATTCCGAAAAGCAGGGATGTCTACAGATGTAATTTGGAAGGTTACTGTAGGACCAATTTGAGTTGTACTCGAGCAGAAATGTGTTCAGTAAGTCAGTCAGTGTTTAGAAATCAATGGGCGGATAGCGCTAGCAAGTAATGAAAAAAAAGCTTCGCTCAAATTCTTGAATAGAGTATGTTGACGTTGATTCCATCGCTGATCTGATCTCTCAATAGGCGCTTGGGATTAGGCGTTGCGAGACTTCTTGGTGTAAGCCAGGCATCCCATTCCTATTAACTTTGTTCGTTGTGATGTAATTGTGTACTAGGCCTGGGCTTTGGTTTGTAGGAGATGGTTGATGCGTTGTGCAATGATAATATTTTACCAAAACTAGTTAGCGATCAGATAATCGACCGCGGAAGACGAAGATTTCATTGACCTAGGGGGATTTGATCCGGGAGACCCTATACCAACCATGCGGGCGGTCATTAGTACCTGCCTGTGTACCCTCTCTACGACAAAGGACAGTTGGTAAGGAACCCGGCGTTACTCAATCCCTTTCCTAGATGCGCCGCGCATGTTACTTCCATATGATCGTGATAGCATTTTAAACGCGGTTGCGTCTAATACGGCGACTTGCGAGAGTCAATCTGTGTGGCAAGCAAGATATTTACCATCTGTGGTCAGAACATCTGAGCCGCGTCAATAAAAGGAACGGATTACAATAGAGCGAATTTCTCGCATCGCGGGGAGAACCTCGCCAAAAAAGGAAGTAGGTACGAAAGGAATTTTCACATCTGCGGAGAACCTGCTCCCCACAGAGCAATTACTTGGCCGCCAAGGAAGCGATGTGTGGCGCTTCCACGGCGAAAGGTGCTGTGGTTGCTGAGCAGGACCATTGCGCCCTTCCGCCCCATGCGACGTGACGCCCACTAGTTTTGTTGATGATCTGGATGGACTGTTTGCTGTTGGCTTTTCATTTTGGATGATCATTTCCCTTCTAGCGGCTGTATCTTCCAACTTGCCCATGTATGCCTTATCAATCAAAACACTATGCTTGTTGGCATGATGGCGGCTATCGGGGTTAACACGTCCGAACAACGTCGTTCTTTACCGTCGCTCATCCATGGTCGAAAATGAAAGGGCAATCAAAGGGGTACTATTTTGCTTATTTTTGACGGATTTCTTTGCTTTTTTCGCCATTGGCGTACTATTGAGACCCCCACGTCCCCTCTAAACCCCTTTGAGATCTATCGTAATCGCTGCCTTTAAGCGACCCTGGAGGAATAGGGAGGCCCGGTGGCCTGGAAGCCGTACGAGCCAGGTTTGACCCCCCGACTACTTCAGTTCTTCGTCACATCGCTTTTTTTTAATACAATAAGTGAAAATAATAGCAGAATTTTTGATTTCAAGCTACATATTGTACGCTATCGTAAGAGGATTGCCATCGGCTTAACATGAGTTATATCACTTTCAAAGAATATAAGTAACGATAAGTAGCATGAAATAGATTCTCAGAAAGGTGTGCTCATGAGGAATCAATAATGCGTTATAATAATAAAATGAATAGAGCACCGATGTACTCCTAGTGTTACCTAGTGAGTCAGTTGGAGTCATGTAGAAGTGCAGCGGTAAGGTTTTTACGACCTCGTGACATCCCGACTCCATCCCATGCTGCGCTGAAGTGTGCTAAGGTTTCCTGTGCATTACTCCTGGGTTGCACCTATGACGAAATTTCTGGATTCAGGGTACCCAGGTGAGTCTGGTACAAATTAGCCGAGGAATGGAGGGCTTGGTTGACCTGGACGGGTTTCGATCCCTGCCTGCGTGTTGTAAATGGCCCCAATTGGACTAAACTATCTCTTTTCTCATTTATTTGGCACTGTCGTCTCTTCCTTTCTTCCAAAATGACTCTCTACCCAGTACCAGTATTGCCTTCCAAAGAGGAATCCTGGTGTGGGAATTAGCCTGGATAGATACCTTTATACCCCACCATACTGTACACTACTGATTCCACAGGATGGAAATCAATTCTCGATTGATCGAGCAAGTTCGGCGTGAGATTCCCGAAATGAATGGCGAGAATTGAAGCGTAAAATGAAGAGCACAAAACTGACATTTGCAGCTGATGGCAAGAGATTGATTGCGTTTTGATGAGAAGAAAACTGCCCATGCCGCGAAGCTGGGAAATCACCGCTACGGCCCGCCTCCCTCATCGCTCCATGGACACCGCCCTCGAGTCGGCTTTCCGCAATGTGACATAATGAATGAGCATGGACGCAGCTGTTTGGCACAACTTACTTAGCACGCAAACGGCTAGAAGACAAGTTTTGATGGATGAGTAGGCGATCCAGTGAGGATGACCGATAACTGCGGTGGTTGAGATTCGCTCCTAAGTTATGTTAAAGTTCGCTATGAGCAAAATAAGCCCTAATGCAAGGTCCGTGGAATGAATTTACAAACGGATCTGGTTCATCAACGACACCCTTTGAATTTAACTGGCTACTCATCTAAAAGGGCAAGTATTTCCATAGGCTAGCCTTGACATGTGATGGTGGCCAAACGCCCATGCAAATGCCAGGGTTGTTATACCTGGAAAGCGAAGACATGGCGCATCCCAGACTATTTGTTGATCCAATGTTAGGTGCTTCCGCTTTCCGGTTATTAGGAACTGTGATAGTGCAGTGAACATCAGTATTCAGGACACTTTTGAGAGAGAGGTGAGCTAGTTGACAGGCGGTCTCGCTTGAGGGATGCTGACCACGCGCATTGGCGGGGAATGATGTGACACGCCTGCAATCTCAGCATTGGCTTAGCTCTTGGCAGCGGTTGGCGCGGTAAGACACAACAATCCAATCACTCGCCGCAGGTCTATACGTGGCGAGTGATTAGATAGCTGAGAGCGTAGTGTTGAAGAGGGCACAGCGATGAGAGTCGCATCAATGCGCAAATCAACGGGCAAGGAAGGGGTCCATTTCTCGGGTTCTGGGCCGTTTCTCATGGTTTCTTCTTCATCCCTGCTCCACTGACCACCTCTACCCTTATTTCCAATGAGCTAACTTTTTCATCGTGAAATTCTGCCTTTTGATGGCTGTGGAAAGGAGTAAGATTTCACAGGAACTAGGGTGAAGACTCGTTCGGGGGGGGCCACTCCATTGCTATCTTATCCGTAGTACTAGAGAGCAGTTCTTTGGGCTATCGAACACTACGGATAAGATAATAAGTGAACGACTCATTTCGAGCGTACTTTTGATAAGGACCGGTGGATGTCCTACATTCCACACTACCTGCCCACATCCCATCCACTTTTCTGCACAGGTGATCCACCCTGGAGCTCCTGCACCCTTAGCCCTTTGCGGAGGTGTCCTTTCTCCTGGTCCAGGACCGTTCCCTTGGGTCATGGCAGGCGGAAATGTGAGGGTTTCTCACACCATTACACCAATATTTATCAGAAGTCTACTTTAAATGAGTCGATTACGTGTCGTGAGCCCTCTAATCCTTATCTTGAGTATTGGAAAAAAATGGAGTGGCCCCCCCCGAACTGGAGTTTCACCGGATGCAAACTTACAGCGCCTAGCCGCTGAATGGGATTCGGTAGTAAAAAAGACATTACTGAAGAACAGGAATGAGTAAAAGAAAAGTTAATTGACTTCACCGCAGCGGCATTTCCCTACAATCTCTCTTAGTGCATTTGGTAGAGAGGCGGTTCTGGGCGGCGAGCCTGAGTCATCTGTGCAGTGTTCGTAAATTGTCTTGAGTGCAGTTATTCCATAGGTTGTTTACAGTTAAGCGCTACAATGCTCCGTGCCTATATAATAATTAAGTGTATGGTAACTATGCAGCTGTAGAGAATTCCAATATTTATTCGAAATAAAAATAGTGATTTACCGATTGGCTGGTCAACCCGATCCAAATAAACGCAGGCGCAGTGACGCAATCTTGAGAGAAAGTCGTGTGCGTGGCGCATTCCTGAGCAAGTGATCAATGACGAAAACCTACTCGGTTATTCCCAATCAACAGACAGTATTAGTGTAGAGATAAACCGTTTCAAAACTTCAATAGGCTTCTAGGGAGTGTAGAACGTCGGGAAGCTACAGTGCGAATTTTATTTATTTATTTATTTTATTTACTTATTTATTCATGTTATTTCAATTGAGCACTTTAATGGTGAAAATAGGCGCTCAATAACATCCATGCGGATGCAGTGTAGAAAAATGTGCTTCAAGGCACATGAGCGGAAATAGCCTCAGGGTTTTGGGTTTGCTCACTTTGGGTGCTTTTCAAAAGTGCACTCGAGATTGGCTGTTTTTCAGCGGAAAGCTACTGAGAATAGCTGGAATGACAATTGTCCTAGAAGTGCACCTTAATACAATAGCGAGGGAAATCTGTTGTACTTACTCTTTGTGTCCTACGGCTAGGGTTTCTGCACATAGACTAAACCGGCACCAGTGTACGACGGGGCTTTCGTACTACAACTTATTACCATAAACTTACAGTGAAACTGAATAATGGAGTGGAAGGAACACATTGGTACAATGGTGGTGGGTAGTTGGTACTGAAAAAATGAGAGGTCTAACCGACATGTAATCCGCTGACCGTTATTTATGTGGTTAGGGCGGAAGTGGTGTAGTGACAAGTGGCGCGCTCCACGCGAGCGGTCCGGGATCAAATCCTGGGTCGTGAGTCGCCCGGGCCAACCAAGCCTTCCATCCCTCCGGGGTCGGTTAATTGGTACCAGACTTGTCTGGGAGGATAAAAACACTGACTTGTACATCGGCTGGCCCCGCAAGTCATTGTATAGGCCACATCGCATTCAAACGCCACTGCGAATGTACAAATGGAAGTAGAATGCGTGCCGCATCCCAAAAAGGGATTGATCAACGGCAAATGCTTTATCCTTTATCCTTTATGTATTAGGCTTGAAGAAGTTCAGGTAAAGGCGAAAATGCAATACTGGTAGTTTTGCTTGGTTGAGCTTTGCAGACTGCGGGGGCAGCTTGATAACGATAAGAACAGTTCAACAGTAATTAATTTTATGGGACGATCAGAATAGAGAAATCGCAGATCTTCTGTGTTGTTCATTGTATTTTACTCATTAACACAGAGGAAGACCAGACAAGTTAGGTAGTTGGACCTCGAACTAAACGCCGGCCAAATTCTCCCGTTTGCGTGTTGCACGCCATGCCGATACTTTTTGGCATGCACTCACCACATTGCAGTATGCTTTACTGGATTGTCGTAGGAGGTATGAAGGATGGTAAATGCGTGAAGCCTAGGAGCTAATTTTCTGACACCTTCTTAGCATCAATCTGTGTCGGTTCTACCATGAGATAGGCAGCGCTATTTTTCCAGTCTTGAGCCCTTTGCTTAACTAAGCTGCGATTGGAAATCTGGCACCAGTGAGTAGAACATAGGAATTTCTTCGTTAAGGCAAATTCTGAGAGGAGTCCTGACCGAAAAGATCTATTCAAGTTGGTGGGCATAGAGTAACTCAACGCGAGCATAATATTACATTGCATTGTCGCGGCTCGAAATGGACGACAATGGGACGCTAAGGGTTATACAGATCAGCATTTGGCGACTAATTTTATGATCTGGACGAGATTACGTTGCGCTTACTTCAGATACACTCGTGATTCACGGCGTGATGGCTAACTCAAGGTGGAGCTGCCAAGTTCAGAAAACTCGTCCGGCCCCGCCCATCCTTCTTTCGGAGGAATCCTCGTTTAGGGCTTCATCGACAGTTTTCTTTGCTTCTTTTTTGTTTCATTTTGGTAACTCATCATCCAGATCCATGTATCCAATGACCGCCGAAATTGCAACTGGGCGTGTTGCTTTGATTTTTGATTAGGTGCGTAGCTGAACTGATGGACGGAACTCTTGGCGATCAGCTATTGTAAAGTACCTAATAGCGCGTCTTTCAGTAGTTGACCTTCCTGGGTCCGCCTCCGTGCGCTCCGCCTATACCCACGAGTGAGCTTTTTCCCCATAGAAAGAGGTTTTTTTGGTCAGGGCACATTTTTCTTACCTAACTTCCTGGTGTATTATTTACAGAGGTTGAGGAAATTATTCGATCAATAGCGAAACCATTTTTGTCAGGCCTAACAGGGAGGATGATAGCACTGGGTGTCCCACAAGTATTTGTATAGTCAAATCTAATTCAACTGCCAATACGACTCCCAATGGGATTCAAATGAGCGGCGCATTCGGGAAAAAATGCACAAATCAACGGTCATGTAACCAGGATGTTTTTATTTATTCAATTCCGATCAATAATTCAGTTTCATATGCTTACTCTATCAATATTTCTTGTGTTCTAGTCGTAAACAATTAATAGCGGCATTGTGATAAGATTCGATCCTCGCAAGAGGCGCTGCACATCGCATTCGACCTTTTGTTTCGCTTTTTCTGCCCCCCCCCCCATGTAAAGTAACCTATGTATTTATTTAAAAAAATAGTTAGAGATGGTAGAGATGGTTTCTAGAGACCGACAATTCAATATAATAGCATAAACAAAATGAAATGAAGTAGTTGAGTTGAGGTGGCGGGTCATGGAAAAGCCTGCAAGGAGTGCTCTGCTATTAGGTCCAGCTCTTGTTATTCATGCTTGAGGAGATGTTCTGTGGGGTCTCCTGGAGGTTATCAAAGAAAACAAGGCAAAGGAAGTGATGGAGGCATTCAGGACACTGGCAGCCTGGAAAATGCTGACGAGCAGCTGTTTCATGTTAAACTCTGAGGAATTTCCGAGATTAATGGGCTCCTAAAAGCGATTAGTGACGCTAATGTGTTCACAGGAAGCACGTACCGTAATATTTTATTCCGAAAATCAATCGGCTGTAAATTTGAAGGCAAAAATTTCGCGATGAAGTTGAATATAATATTTTTGCTGGAGTAAGCGTGTGCGTAATTTTTCAAACCCACTTGATAGTCTCTAGAATTGTTGCGGGTCGAACTCCGGGTTCTTTGAGTCTTTCAAAAGAAGATGAAGCCTGAAGGCACGCGTGGAAGGGTGCACGGATAAGGGTTTACATATTCAGTGCTTTTCTCAGATTTTTAATAGTCATTATCAGGCTATATTATTTAGCCTTACGGCATATGTCGGAGATGCCAGAACCTTTCCGTGAATTCGTTTCGATCAATATCTTATAGGTTATGGACATGTAATGAATTTTTCATTCCTGCACACCTCACAGAAAGAAGGAGACCTGTGAAAGGGCGGAGCCTAGCCTACGGGATGCGTGGAACTTTAAGGCCGCTTCGACTCGTTATAGGATTTTGTGGCTAGAAAAATGGCCTCAATGAGGCTGCGAAAATGTCTCTAACAAGATAAACGATGAGTGGAGTGCCACAGCGGCTGGAGATGGATGCTAGTGGAACACTTTCAGTCAGACCTTACCGCGAACCAAACTATCAGAATTCTTGCCGACGTGCGAAAGGGTGTCAGAACGCTCCGAAACCCGCTTGACCTGTTCGCCATACCAGCGGCAGAGGACCCCACGCCAAGTGTGGAACATTGAGACATTGTTTGGACTGCAGTGAGCAGGGCTTTTGTATAGTCAAAATGACGAAGAAACTCCATAGAGTAGTCAGATTGAGGTAATTAAGCTGCCCGGGCAGAAAGCTAATATTGTAGCCCTCTTTGAGATAGACGGTAACGATTGATGGTCTCATGTCCAAACGTCAGCGGTTGGGGTGTGCACGGGCTGCTTTCTGCTAATTGAGAGAGCAGTGCATCGATTTGTTCTGTCCGGAAAACCTCCTTCCCCTGATGATTTCGTGCGGCATTAAAAGACTGATGGTCGGCATAAACAGGATGATTTCTTTGCTCTCATCCCCCCTCCCCCACCTCCTATATTTGTCTTTTTGGACAAACTACACATAAACACTCAGGGTTTTTCAAGGCACTTTCTCTCGGTCAAACTCGTGTGGTTCTGGAGATGCGACATGGACCGGTGAAGAAAAAAATGAAAAGAAAATGGCGCAACATTGAAATAAGGGACCATCGTTTTTCAAAGGTTGGCGTGCAAAAAAAATAGTCTAGGAAACACTGTGCGCCGTGAGGAGAGCACAGATGAGCGAGGCGAGAGAGCATAGCGAATGAGTGAGACGGCTGGCATCCCGCCGTGTGATCCTTACACACTGAGCAAAAGGGGTTGCGGTCAGCGACGTTCATGACGAGGTCCCAACACCCTTGTCATGCCCTTGCATTCCACGAGAGCGCTCCAATTTCATCCCCTGCGAGAGCGCTATCTTGCTTACGGAGGGGTTGATCCAGCTGGCTTCATCGTGGAAAGTACTTTCAAGTACTGCACATAGGGCGATAAAGTGAAACGAGAGGATAGCTCACGAGTTATCTCTGTGAGGCAAGAGGACATGCTCTGGCGACTAAACGCTGTTGCTGGCCTTTTAGCGCCTTAATTTATGAGCATCAGCAAGTGAATAGCGTCTGGAACTGTTTACTAGAGTAGGTGATTTATGGCCGTTAATTGGAAAGCATGTTTGGCCGCCCTATGTTTAAAGCGAACTTCACGATTAGGAGAACTTTAAGGCATGTCTACTCGGCCAATAGATTTGCGAAGGAGAAACATGAGGGGCTCGACACAGTGGCATCTAACTAGAATATGCACTCGACTTCTGCTCGGAATCGGACCTATTTTCTATCCGGCCTGCTAAGTGTATTGAGGTTTTCTGCTGGTGTAGAATAGTCCAACAACGACTTTCTCTCAATCATGGCTTGGAAGTTGATATATACGATTCTGTTGTAGCCAAGAATCTTGGACAGGCTACAACAAAATCGTATCCTGCTGATGGTCAAATTAATGTCTTTTCCTCCCAGACAGTTCTATTAACTACCCATTCCTTGAAAGGGATGTCTTCACTTTTCTGGACGAATCTAACTTGCAATCCTTGCACCATGCGCCTTCGCTACGGACACCAAGCAGATGGGCGACTTGACATTTGGTTCAGGACTGCGCGAACGGTCAATAGCAAGGAATGTCTCGGAGCTAAGAAGAACCACTTCTGGACTAGCTATTGAAGGCATGATCCACGATTTAATCAAGTAATTCCGTTCAAATATGGACCGATAGGTATTTC
>MU888126.1:0-20161 GCA_036418205.1 Ostertagia ostertagi
AGTTCATCATTGTGCCCTCTCAACGCCAACGGTCTCTCTGCTATCTGATTACTCGCATATATTAGACCTGCGGCGAGTTTCTACATAGTTAATGGGCGTGCCGCGTGTACTGCGTCAATAGTGAGCCATGCTAGATCGCCGAGGGCGTATCCTTCGATGAGAACAGGTTGGTCCGCGACCTTGAATGCAAAGATAAAAATGGTGTATAAGAGTGTTGCGTAGTTATGACTGAACTGCGGAGCGACCTGAAAGTGGGAGGGAAAGCAAGAGAATCTCGGAAACGCTAAAATTAAGGCCTTAACCTTCAGTAAGGTCGGATGTGGTACGATGGCGAGACAGGGCGATCAAAGAAGACAAAATACGCGAGAGAGCACGCTGATCTCTACATCAACGCGGTGGGTGGGAAGCGTTGCAACAAGGGCCGATGGTTGCAGACCCGTAAGGATTAGCGCCCTAACCGCGCAATTTTTTCGACGAAGGTGGAGTTATCTATGTAGGTACGAAACTTACAGTTTCCGGGCTTTGCCTCTAAGTGACCCGCCTGTCTCTCACTAGGTTATCCCCTTCTTCTTACCTTCATTTTCATCGTGGAACCTTCCTCTAGAGGAAGTTGTCAAGATAAATCCTTCTCGGATAATAAGGAATGTCACGTATCGGAATGGATAGGGATCCCGTCAAATGAGACAGCAGGTGGTGTTTCAGTGGCAGTGTCGCCTTATAAACGGCGAGATAAGGCGTCATTGTCACTAAAACCCTACCTCCACGCCAGCGTAATCGCTTCCTTTGAGGTACTCCACTCCCTAAAGGTCTATACGCGGCAAGTGATTAGATAGCAGAAAGGGGACAAGGACGAGAATCTCATCTAAGTGGAATCCAACGGGCAAGGAAGAGATCCCGTTAGTCGGGTACCGGACCGTTCTTCATTCTTAGTCACTCCTGCTCCACTGACCAGCTTTATCGTTATTCCCAGTAAGCTACCTTTTCACCGTGAAACACGCGTTTAAGGGGAGAATGCCCTTAGAGGCGGATTTCACGGCCTCTAATGGGGGGGGAATATAATGAAGTGGCCCTCAACTGGATTCTCACCAGAAAGTTCCCGAAGTTTTGAAGCGCCAGTTCTGCAGGAAATCATATTTTCACTTAAGATTTTTGATTTTGGAAAACCATGTTTTCCTCTTGACTTTGAATCTATTGCATTAGGTGAGTAATGTCGCTTTTCTGGAGGTGGACATTTCATTTGCGTAATATCACATACCGTTTAAAAAGGATTACCCGCTGTTCAGAACCGTTCACTTCTTTTTATCGCAAACTTGTTGAATTTCGAACTTGCTAAATGGGAGGTGTGGTCTACGAAACATGGCGAAACCATCAACTACCTTTAACGCTGTTTTCCACTAAGAGAAATCGATCAGTGATATGACCATTAATCAAACATGTCATCCTCCAAGGAGCCCGTCCCTAGGCTACTAAAAAAGTCGCGTCGCTTTTCACCAAATTTGGTTTTTCCACCCCAACTTGGGGTCTAACAAAAGAGCTATCACGTTGCAATTACCCACAAAATTTTTTAACGCTAAAACGTTCGAAAACTGATCTAACGTGCAAAAAAAGTAGTGACTAATGGTAGGTCTGAGAAAAGGTCTGATTTATTTCATCATCATTTTAAGGGGAATTTTTCCTGGAAGTAATTTGGAATTTCCGTGGATTGAACAGGTCATGACGTAGGCCAAAAATTGAGCCTTATCAGTCTTCCAAAGGAAAGAAAGGAAAAGGAGGTGCTATCATTCATGAGTAATCGTCGTTTTTTGTTTCCTTCGTAAGTAGGAATCATTGCTAATGTTTCCTTCTTTGGCTTTTTCTAGGTGTTGAACGACTTCCGGAAGAGAGTGGGGTAGCAGGGCTTCTTTCAATGAAAATTTCGCGGGGTTAATCAAGTTTTCCACTTTTCTCAGAGTCGTTTCATGAGCTTCGGCCTCTAGGGGAGAGTGGGGTTAGGGGTGGTAGTCGTTTTTCAAAATTTTTCCTTCTGCATCTCGCCTTACCCTGACGTAGGCTCACCAATAAAAGCGCATGAACGACACTATAGTGGGTATTCTTACGAAATAGCTCCATTCAATCGTAACTAAAAATACTAGTGTATAATAGAACTCTTGTAATCAGATCTTACACTAATGTTGTTCTCTTGGTGATTTTCGTATTGCGTGCAGCCAGCAAAGGTTGCGCAGTTGTCAACCCCAGTCAGCAAGAATCTATGTATACTTGTCTTTTTCCGCAGTTGTCCACTGATTATGTAATGCACGTCCAACACAGAACAGTGAATAATTTATTCAGTGAGCTTTCGACATAATCATTTCCTGCACACTAAATATTCCATCTCCAATACTGGAATACAATACTCAGTGCTCCAAACAACTCCGATGGGTTCAGTTCCTTTCGCTTCTATCTGCAACAAAATCCCTAATGGACGATGATGAGCAAGTAGCGAGGGAAAGCTACAAGCAAAATTGCACATTACTGAGAAAATATTGACACTTGAGTTTTGGTTCTGAACTGAGTGGAGTGTAAGGGTGAGTCATTTATGACAAGGTTGGACTGAGATATGCGCGGTTTTTGCAGAGATCTTAATCTGACTCAGGGTGAAAATCGTGTCGAGTAAATGGCCGCGTCTTTACGCCTCCCTCCCTCCCTCATGGCGTTTCCGATTCTACCCCTTCTTATTCCCCGCAAGTGGGTTATTAGCGAAAATTTCACTTTTCATGCAGGCATGCAGCGCCGCCGTACTTTACATGTAGGCATGCGCCGCCGCCACGCTAATGCTCCGCGACTCAAATTCTAAACCTGGTTTTGTACAGTAGTGAAATCCAAAGGACCGACGCATTCTGCAGAATAGAAATTGTTGAAAAACAACATGAAATTTCCTGTTCAAGAATGCTGAGTGCTGGGCAGTACGCGCAGTCAGCCATCATGTTTCCAAGTTCAAGTCTTGCTTGAAGCAGAAACGCACAAACTAGTCAAAACGGAAAAGATCGTTTATATCGCACACTGGAAACTGGAAACAAACGAAGCCTGTGATGGACGAGTAGCAAAGGAAAAACAAGGAATTGACTCCGGTAAAACTCGGGAATCGGGGGGAGGGGCACGCGATGTCGCAGCACTCTTTTCTCTGCTGCTCCGGAGCTTAGTCCCATATGGCGCATTTCGAAACTGCCACGTTAGGAGGAAAAATTAAGTGTCACTGTGACGCTCTAGAGGATCATATGAACAGCGCCATCGCGTGCCCCACTTCGCCGAAGCCGCATTTCACGTAGGCCGATGTCGTACTTTGCGGATGGAGCGATTCGCTAGCGAATCGCTGGATCCGAGCGTTGCGCCAGCGAATCGAACGTTGCACCAGCGAATCGAACTTTGCACCAGCGAATCGAACGATGCACCAGCGAGTCGAACTATGTACCAGCGAGTCGAACTAGTACCAGCGACTCAATAGTGGCGGAAACCAACGTTCAGAGAAAGTCCCGCCACTTTTAAACAGTATCCTTGTACAGTGACACTGCATAAAAGTGGGGGACTTTCTTCGAAGTTGGGTCATGCTTCTGTTGAGCATGCATCCGACGCTCACGTGGAAGGCCTGATGATGCAAGCTAGGAATATCAAGTACGACTGAGACGAGGAAGCACCACCCGTGCAATTATCGTTAGTGCCTACCTCTGATTTGAAATTCACTACAAGTCCTAGTCCAGATAGTTAGGCTGCTCAACAAGTTCTAATCTATTTTGGTGAAGAATTAAAAATGGAACTTGATCACTTGCTGAGCCTCTTGTCTAGTTGGACTGAATTGTCACATTTGTCGCTACTTCTAAAAGCACAGTTTTCGCTAAATACCACTTTCTGTCACTCACCATCAACAGCCCGCCACATGATCGTTTGAGAGTGGTGATTGTGAACACCTGGAGACATTTGAATTCAGACGCCACTTATTGATCCTTCATCATCTTTTCTCACCATCAGTGTTCTCGTCCGATCCCCCTACCACATGGAAGAGTCCAAGTACCACTGTCACCGTGAAGGCCGCAACGAAAATGGCAGTGTTCACACTCCGACGCCCCTTATCAACTTCTAATCAACTTGCTACCATTTTCTTTCACCCACCTCCTTGGTCCCCGCCTCACCCCACAAAATATATATGAGTGCAGACATATCACTGCCACTGCGAAGAACACAACTAAACTGGTGTCCTTGGCATTCCGACGCAGCTATCAGCTCTTATCAGTTGCTATCACCTTTTTCCGCTCTCTGTTCAGTTCCCGTCAAACGACACATAACACCTATGAGTGCAAACTCTTCCACTATCAACGCGAACGGCGTAACGAAATTAGGTGACATGGGCATCCCGACGTCCGTTATCAGCTCTTATCAGTGGTTATCAATTCCGATCACCCTCATCAATGTTCGTATCAGCCCCCTATATGCCTCAAAAGTTTTAGCGCTCTGGATCCAAGGGCACTGACGTTATTAATTCATGGTCAGACAGAGACAGACATATACGCACAACTGCTTAGCCACTTATATGTATGCCAGATTAGTCCCCCGTCAACCGCCGGGACCTTCCTTTCCTGCGCAAGCTTTCTATCCTCCGCTATGGTCCCTTCCTCCTGTGACACCAACACCTCATGGAGTGACGCGTATGCAACAAAAAGGAGTTTCGGGCACTAGAGGGCATCGCCCATAATCATGACATGGCGGTAAGACGACATATCACTTCTTACTGTACCTTAGGTCTGTTGGCGATTGGTTTTCCACCTCCCATCCTTCCTTGTTCCCTCACCAGCCCCAGCCTCCAGCACCAAGTGCAATGACAGTAAGTATGCTCAGTAGGTGTTTATATAGCCGTAGGGTCACAATTATCCTATTACAAAGCACTGATAGTTCAGCCAGGTTTAGCTCAAAACACTCCTAAACACTGCGAATAACTCGGTCCTGAAAGCGGTTTGTTTATTTTTTATTAGGCTTATTACTCACTTCATTTTGCGTACGGACATACATACATACAGTAGCGGTCAAAAGTTTGGAAACTTTTTTATTTTTGATCTAGCGTAGCCAATAGACAATGAAATTGTCCCAAATTCACATATTATATTCAGAATCAAGTGTAGATTACGATGAGCAACATAATTTTTGAAAACGAGAATCGCAATTTGAATAAATTTTTATAAGAAATGGCGCGTCAAAAGTTTGGAAACTTCCCAATTCCAGTGCGAATTCGGCAAAATAGCTCTCGAATCCACATGATAAATTAGTTATTCGATGAGTAGCTGTTAATTTCTATGTCAGCGTCGTTTTTATTGACATGGAGTTGATTATAAAATAATTTTAGGACTTCAATTCGAAAACTGCACAGTGCGAACTAAATCACATTGTCTGGTTAAAGCAACAGTTCAGGGAGGGTCCGAAAATTTCAATGCCACTACTACTGAGGGATACACGAGCCCTAGTGAAGAACATATGCAGTGGAAATAATAAACGAACTTACCTCAGAAACTCAAAAACAGGGTGGAAAGTCCCTCAAACATGGGTGTTCTTGGGGATTTCCCCAATCCCGCCCCCTTGCCGGCCGTCATTGGACGCGTCGGCAATCGTGCTCGTTTTGGGACCACAGGGAAAATTGATTGAAAAATGGAGCGCGTTTACAGCGGGCACGTTCAGACAACTCGTCCAACGTGCGTCTTTATCCATTGCTGAGCGGCAGAGGGAGAGTACCTGTCTAAGACCCTCCCCGACGTTTTTTTCCAGTTTTTCATACATTAATCGTCTGGTTTTCATCTACAACTTCATTATTGGTGGTTTTTTCCCGCGAAACCGTTCCTGAACTGTTGCTTTAAATTCTCCACTGAAATGTGGTATTTACGACATGGAAGCTCTTCCGTGGGATGTAGAACTCAATTAGACTTTAGATCTTGACTTGGTCGCTTCATAACAGCTTCTTTTTCTGGGTTTAGGAAGGCGGCAGTGAGGAGGTAGGCCTGCATCGGGTCATTTCCGCGATAGAAAACCCATCTTTTCCGGCTAGTTCTGACTATCGAAGGGAAGCATTGTATTCTACAGACTATACTTGTACTTAGCCCAACCCACATTTCGCTGGATACATAGAACTGGGGAATCGCCGAATGGTCGGACACATCTTCATCCATGACAATAATTCCACTACTTCTGCTGTCGGAGTCTGTTCGCTAGAATCAGGTTTCCTGTTGATAGAACACTTCACAGGGTCCACAACTCACATTTCGCAAGTTTTGGAAAGATAGAGATCCTTATTCGTCGCTTAGGGCAAGGTTTGCCTCTCGTATTCGTCCCATGTTTGCCGTTAGTGTACAGAAGTGTGCAAGTTGGGATATCCTGCTCTTGGAGCCGAACTATGGCTTCTTGTTGTGGCATCATAATAGCATCATCATCGCATCCGTAATATTTATCAGGTCGTGGCCGATGTTGTGCTGCGCTTGGACTTTCATATGATTAGGAAAAAACCAGAAAAAATCGTCTCTTAGTTGGGGATGTCGGGGGTACGGGACGTGCCAACCACCTTCGAAGTATTTGAGGAGGTCAAATTTTTCGTGATGCTTTTTTGTGGACGGTCATTCTTATCTTGCTTACTCGACTCCAGCGACGCTAGAAAATTCGATAATATTGCTCTTGTGAAGACTGAACTACTAAGAAAAAACAATTTCAATTTCGTATTCCGGATTGTAGGGTTTAAAAAAGGACCTCCCATGGAAAACTGCTTCCTTTGCATATGAATTCATTTTGAAATTACACATTACTCAATGGTTGAACTAAAATTAACAGAAACAAGTAAACATTGAAGAGTAGGAATCATAATGATGAGGGAAACAAAAAGTTTCCAAACTTTTGACGCGCCATTACTTGAAAAAAATCTTATTTCTCAAATATGATTATAGATTTTTGGAAATTATTCTCCCTTCGTATTCGAACTTGATTTTGTATGTAATATCTAAATTTGAGATAGTTTCGTTAGGTGTCGGCCGCACGAGATCAAAAATATGAATGATCAAACTTTTGACCGCTACTGTACATACCGACATACATACAGACCGACACACCAAGTTAGCGGTTCATAAAATAGAAGGATAGGAGATGGAATTGGTTGAGTTGCACATGCAGGCAAGATCATACATTCTTCAAGATCTTCGTCGGCGACTTCAGCGCTAAGATTTGAGATATGAGACGAACGTTTCAGATTCAGCTCTCTCGCTGTCTCAAGCATGAAGTTGCAGGTGTGAGTTGTTGATAGACGTAGATCCCCCACCGTGTATTTCAGGCCCTCGGCTTGCAGTCAGTGTTTCGCGCAGTTTCAGGTAAGTAACCGATCCGATGGCGCAGGGGTGTCGTGAAATCGCTAGATGCGTTATTTATTGTAAGTGTATGCGTCATTCTTAGTCGGAAAATCTGCTAACTTTGTACCCCTATTCATTCACTCGCTCCCTTCGCTACCAACTTACTCCTCCTGCGTCCATCAGGTCTGCACCTTTCATTCGCATTTTCGATCAGGTCCGTATATCCTGACTCTAGGAACTACTTAATATATGATTCTATGAGTCTACTTTATTTATGAGTACCAACGACTTCACCTTCCAGCAGGATATTATGAACTGATAAAAGCGAAATCATCTGTATCACCTAAATCACCTGTCGTCCCGTTGATCATCGAGCAACGTCTCCATTCGTCCCTGTCGCGTGCAAGAGTTGTCCAGTGGACCCTCCTCGCTCGAGGGACACGATGTCCTTCATTCCTTTCGTTCAGAGCTTTCGTGAAGAAGTCTGACCATCGGGCCGGCGGTCGTCCAGGTGTTCGTTTGACGTCCCGAGGGATCCAGTCGGTAACCGCTCTGGTCCAACGGTCATCGCAAAATCGCATGACGTGTCCGGCCCACCTTATCTTCGATTCCTTGGCGAAAACGGCAGCGTCCCTGATCTTCGATCGTTGGCGTAGTTCGGAACTCCGGATTCCCCTCTGCACTTGCGTGTATAGGGTTACTCCTAGCATCGTCCTCTCGACAGCGCGTTGGATAACGCTGACCGCATGCTCGTCCTGCCTGCGCAGAGTCCAAGTCTCTGAGGCGTAGGTTAGGGCAGGAAGGACTGCGAAGAGGTGGGCACGGAGCCGGATGTTCTTCGTCTTCTTCACTACTCCCTCGATGTTCTTGTACGCTCCCCAAGCCGCTCGTTTCCTCCTGCTCAGCTCTGGAGCTAGATCGTTCATCATATTGATTTCCCGACCTAGGTACACGTAGCTGGAGCATTCGGTGATGTTCGTTCCGTTGAGCGTGAATGGGGCATCAGGAACCAATCCGTTTCTCATAAACATCGTCTTCGTTAGGTTCAGCTGTAGACCGACCTTACCACAGGCGCAGTCGAAATCAGCCAGCATTCGCTCCGCTTGCTCGATGTTCGGCGTTATAAGAACGATGTCGTCAGCAAAACGAAGGTGGTGTAGTTGCCGGCCGTCGACCTTCACTCCCATGTCTTCCCATTCCAGTTGACGCATGACGTTCTCGAGAGCGGCGCTGAAGAGTTTGGGCGAGATGGTGTCGCCCTGTCGAACCCCTCTCTTGACGTCGATGATGACCTCCTTGTAGAATGGTGAGATTCTGGTCGTAAAGTTGCTGTAGAGCTCACGAAGAATCTTGATGTACTGAGTAGGGACGCCCTGGTTGCCCAAGGCTTCGATGACCGCTTCTGTCTCCACAGAGTCGAAGGCCTTCTTCAAGTCGATGAACGTGAGACAAAGCGGCATCTTGTACTCTCGTGAAACTTCAATGAGTCTTGTAACCGTGTGGATATGGTCGATCGTGCTGAACCCTCTTCGAAACCCTGCTTGCTCGCATGGCTGTCCTTCATCTAGTATTCTGCCGATCCTGTTGAGGATGACTCGAGTGAATAGCTTGTAGATTACAGACAGCAGGCAGATTGGGCGATAGTTGCCAATGTCGTCCAAGTCTCCCTTCTTGTACAGCAACACGGTCCTGCTGGTTTTCCACGGAGTGGGTACCTTGCATTCCGACAGGTAGCGCGTGAAGAGTCGAGCCAGAGTTTTGATGATAACTGGCGGTGCATTCTTCAGATGTTCCGGTTTGACCCTGTCGAGACCGGGTGCTGTACGATTCTTCACCGACTTGATGGCGTGTCGGACTTCGGAAGAGAGAACTGAGGGGACGACGTATCCTCTTGCAGTTGATAAGTAGGGCAGATGGACATGGCTATCGAAGAGATCCGAGTAGAAGTCGTGGATGACTTTCTCCATTGCCCTTCGGGATGCAGTAACTGTTCCATCCGGACGTCGGAGGCAGGTCATCTTGGTCTTTGTAGCTTCGGCGGGCATTGCGGATGCTCCTCCCAGCCTCTGCTGCTTCAGCTAATACTGCTGCTCCTCCCTTATCGCTTCTCTGCATAGTTTTGCAAGCTCGGACGTGAGTTGGTAATTGCCTGCAGCTCGTGCGGCTCCACGTTGGTTTATCAGCTCGAGTTTCCGTAGACAGACGGCCTTTGGGGACTTGCAACTCTCTGCTTTCCCGCCACTCTCGTGGAGGTAATCAACGATCCGATGATATCCCTCGTCGATGTTCTTGATAACGGAATCCTCCCATGAGTTGAAAGGAGAAGCGAAGTGGTCCCAGTTGGTGACTGCCCCGTCGGTCAGGCGAAACCTTCGATTGAAGATGATGTGGTCTATCTCGTTATGGAACTGTCCATCAGGTGACTCCCAAGTCCAACGAAGGTGAGAGGGCTTCTGGAACTGTGAGTTACCATGGATGGTGTTGGTCGACATGATAAACTCCGACAGTCTTTCGCCCTGCTCATTCCATCCATTCCGTGAGTACCGATGTGAAGTTCTTCAGCCGTTCTTCTTGGGCCAATCTTAGCGTTGAAGTCGCCGACGATGACCTTGAAGAAGGTATGATCTTCCCTGTAGAACTTCTCCAATTCCATATAGAATGCTTCGTGTTCTTCTTCGTCGTAGCTGGATGTTGGTGCGTAGGCGACGAAGATTGTCAAAGCAGGAGTTGAACCACATCTTCTCAATCTCAAACGTCCGATTCGGGTCGTAAGGCTTTCGTACGAATCGATGTTTATGGCCAAGTGCGTGTTGACGAGGACACCCACACCGCCAACGCCTCTGCTGTCGCATGTTCCAAGGAACAGTTCTTCTCCAGTATCGAAAACGGCGTGTAGCGGGCGGTGCCTTCTCGTCTCGGTCAGTCCGATGACGTCGTACTTGATCTTCCTGGCTTGCATCATCAGATCTTCGATGTGAGCTTCGGACGCATTCTATTAGGTTGTCTCATAAATGATGTCGCTTTTTTTCAACCACAAAATTTTCGTCTAAATCCCTATGCTTTTACATCGAGTTATATGCCATTCGAAAGGAAATTGTCTGCTCTACAAGATGCTATGGTCTGTTTCCGCTGGTCAGCGTTTTAAATTTTAGGCTGCCAAATGGAGTCCAGCGAGGAATTAGACCAAACCGACAAATTAGCTCTTAACTTGAGTTTTCCGTAGTGAGAAATAATCAAATTGATGTCCGCGCTATTGTCTTCTATCGCTCTATACGTTATCATGACCTCTTTCTACTCGCTTCTTTGTTGCGACGAAGGGATTATAGCGTGCTTATTTCGAATGGATGGACGATAAAGCGCAGCAAGTTTTTCATTAAATTCAGGTCTGGACATAAGGCACGACGCGAGTTGTGTGGACGAATGTGTATCGATAGAATTATGACATGGATTAGAGAGGTCAAATAGTCGATGATCTTCTCCAAGGGAAGATTAAGTTAGAGTGTTGTCGGCCCTGGTCAATGTTCTGTCGGGCTAGATCCGCAGGACCTAAATTTGAAAACGTTGGGACGCGATGGGTGAACATGACAAAGATAGAGCTACAATTTTCTCCAAATGGGTATATAAAGTATGTAAAGCATAGGATTTAGATTAATATTTTGGTGAAAATACTACAGGTTATGAGCGTTCTAACTTCCATTTGTACATTCGCAGTGGCATTTGAATGCGATGTGGCCTATACAATGACTTGCGGGGGCCAGCCGATGTTCAAGTCAGTGTTTTTATCCTCCCAGACAAGTCTGGTACCAATTAACCGACCCCGGAGGGATGGAAGGCTTGGTTGGCCCGGGCGACTCACGAACCCAGGATTGATCCCCGGACCGCTCGCCGATTCAGTGTGGAGCGTGCATTGCCACTACACCATTAGCCATTTGAGCGAAAGAATGAATCTATTATTTCAGCACGTTCTATGGTCGTCTTGCCCCCTCTTTTGCCTCTATGCGCCTTTTTTTCTTTTTTATCAATCCCTCGCTGAGGCCTGAGCTTCCTCCCTCTAAAGCTCAGTTCCTGTTACATTTTGTACCACTTTATCTTATCGAATTAAAGCGGATTTAGCCATTTTATTGTATCTCAACTCATGCAACGATTCATAACTCTTTTGTAGTCTTTATCCTTGTGTAGTTATTTTTTCTTAACTTTTATGCATTCTCTATTTTATATGCCCTCATTTTTCATGTGAATTTCCTCCTTCCTATTCTGTAATTACCTCTGTCCACCCCATACAGCATAAGGTGGCCTGAGAATGGGACCTACTAAGCTGGTACGTAACAGTCGCCTGGGAGCTTGCAGAAAACAAGCCCCAAAAATCTTTGGGCGGGCACTCCCTTCTTCTCTTAGCCGAGCATGTCTCTCTTCCACCATTTCCCTCGCCTTACCTTATTTATACTTGGGGCGGACTAAAACGCCAAGATATTTTATAATTGATTTGAAATTGTTTATGTATAATTATTAATATACATACATAGCTTTCATTGGTTGATGTCCTTTCTATGTAACTGTCTTCATCGTACCTTCTCTGTGACAATACATCCCTACTATATATAAAGCGCTAAGTCTGTCTGTCTGTCTGTGTGTGTGTGTGTGTGTCACGAAATTCATAGCACGCGTCGCAGCAGTCGTTAGGAGCTGATTTTTTGATATGATATAGGGGTGGGACGGGAACATATTTGGTGGGGGTCACAAAGTGATAACGACTGATAAGAGCAGATAAGAGGCGCTGAAACACAAATTTCACGAAATTCATAGTGCGCTTCGCAGCAGTCGTCAGGAGCTGATTTTGGGACATGATATAGGGGGTGGGACGGAACATATTTGGTGGGGGTCAAAAAGTGATAACGACTGATGAGGACTGATAGTAACGATATGCGTACGAACGTAGAGAGCACTTGAAATAGAAAGGAGCAGATTGTAGATAATGCCTTTCATTTCAATATCATTTCATCAGCGTTGTAATTGTAAACTCAAACACCTTTCGACCGCTTCACCTTCTACAGTCCTTGAGGATGAATGGGATGCTCGAATAAATATGATAATGAATACTGGGCATTCCGTTTTGAGATATTACCTCGATACTCGACGCATAGTGGTTGTTTACATCATCACTTTAGCTGTGCACTTCACTGCGCTTATCAAACAGTGAGATACAGCCAAGATGGGCAGCCTATGCAACGGACAGTAATACATTTAACGAAGCAGCTATAATTTAGCGGTGAAACCTAAAGCTTCATCGATTGTCAGTTCTATCAATGCGCGCGGTAGCGGGCGGAGCTAAACTGGTATTCATATATATAATGGCCAATTGAAACATAAGAACTTCAATCGGCAGTAGGATGGAATGGAGTAGGATAGCGAGGTTGTCAGTGTTCAATGTGTTGAGCAGGCAAATCACGTAATCAAAGCTTCAAATTGCTGTGGAGTCACTGACAAACAGTTCCGAAATGAGATAGAGAACATCATGTTTAATCGGTTTTAAACCAACGTCGCTGCTGTTCCAAAGTTCTATGCGGATTCGTCTTTTCCGCACAAGAGTTCACATTTCGATGCGTTCCGAGAGAGCGCCGAAGTTCAGAAAGCAGAGCCTTAGGGCATCCATCAATCGCCGTTTTGCCTGACCGACGTCGCTGTTGTTTCAAAGTTCTACACGGGATCGACCATCGTATCCTCCGCGCAAGGTTCCACTTTTCGATGCGTGTTGAGAGAGCCTCGAAGTTCAGGAAGCGAAGCCCCAGGACAGGTACACGGGCCATCGTTCCCTCGTCGTAGGGAGGTCGTCATCGAAAACATCGACGAGGAGTACTATTGGTTCGTTGAACATATTCATGATTGTGGCAAGAAGGCAGAGAGTTTCAAAGTCACCAAGGGACGTCTGTGTGCAACTCTCGAGCTGATACGCAAGCGTGGAGTCGCGCGAGCTACAGGCTAGCGCAAATGTTCGGGCTTGCGCAGCAGTGACAGAGAGGCGGTCAAAGGAGGATCTCAAGGAGCGAAGAGCAGCACTACTAGATGGAGATGCAGAGGGTGGGAGGAGCATCTTCACTGCTAGCCGAAGCTTTGCCAGCTCCGAGACCAAGATCACCTGCCTCGGACAACCGGACGGAATACATTGCACATCAAAGAGCAATAGTAGAGAAAGCCATTCACGACTTCCGTTGGATCTTTTCGATAGCCCTGCCCACCTGACTCGTATAACGAGGAGTGAGGATTACGACGTTCCCTCTAGTTTCCTTGTGCAATTCCTACTGCATGAAGTCGGTAAAGAATGCACGCATGCCGTCTCGGGATGAATGCGTTAACAGCTGAGAATACTATCATTAAACTTGGCTGAGGACTCTTTACTACCTACTGTCCGATGCAGGTATCAACTGACGCGGAAAGATCAGCAGGACCGTGTTGCTGTATAAAGGAGGACTTGGACGACATTGGCAACTATCGCCCAATCTGCCTGCTGTCTGTAATCTACAAGCTATTCACTCGAGTCATCCTCAACAGGATCGGCAGAATACTAGATGAAGGACAGCCATGCGAGCAAGCAGGGTTCCGAAGAGGGTTCAGCACGATCGACCATATCCACACGGTTACGAAGACTCATTGAAGTTTCACGAGAGTACAAGATGCCGCTTTGTCTCACGTTCATCGACTTGAAGAAGGCCTTCGACTCTGTGGAGACAGAAGCGGTCATCGAAGCCTTGGGCAACCAGGGCGTCCCTACTCAGTACATCAAGATTCTTCGTGAGCTCTACAGCAACTTTACGACCAGAATCTCACCATTCAAGGAGGTCATCATCGACGTCAAGAGAGGGGTTCGACAGGGCGACACCATCTCGCCCAAACTCTTCAGCGCCGCTCTCGAGAACGTCATGCGTCAACTGGAATGGGAAGACATGGGAGTGAAGGTCGACGGCCGGCAACTACACCACCTTCGTTTGCTGACGACATCGTTCTTATAACGCCGAACATCGAGCAAGCGGAGCGAATGCTGGCTGATTTCGACTGCGCCTGTGGTAAGGTTGGTCTACAGCTGAACCTAACGAAGACGATGTTTATGAGAAACGGATTGGTTCCTGATGCCCCATTCACGCTCAACGGAACGAACATCACCGAATGCTCCAGCTACGTGTACCTAGGTCGGGAAATCAATATGATGAACGATCTAGCTCCAGAGCTGAGCAGGAGGAAACGAGCGGCTTGGGGAGCGTACAAGAACATCGAGGGAGTAGTGAAGAAGACGAAGAACATCCGGCTCCGTGCCCACCTCTTCGATTCCGCTGTCCTTCCTGCCCTAACCTACGCCTCAGAGACTTGGACTCTGCGCAGGCAGGACGAGCATGCGGTCAGCGTTATCCAACGCGCTGTCGAGAGGACGATGCTAGGAGTAACCCTATACACGCAAGTGCAGAGGGGAATCCGGAGTTCCGAACTACGCCAACGTCGAAGATCAGGGACGCTGCCGTTTTCGCCAAGGAATCGAAGATAAGGTGGGCCGGACACGTCATGCGATTTTGCGATGACCGTTGGACCAGAGCGGTCACCGAGTGGATCCATCGGGACAAAAGCGGTCACCGAGTGGATCCATCGGTCAAATGAACCTCTGAACGACCGCCGGTTGGAAGTATCATGCAATGTTACGAAAGCTCTGATCGAAAGGAGCTCTACTGTTTTTTATTTGAGCGGCGGGTTCATGGACCACTCTAGCATGCGACAGGGACGAATGGAGATGTTGCTAACGTCCGCTTGAGCAAATCGATGATCAACGGAACTACAGTTGACAGGTGATCCCAGCCCATTTCGCATGGCTTCGCATTCGTGTGCAAGAATCACCCCAGTCTGAAGCTGAGGATGCCTTTGAAACGGAACTGATGACATTCTGCTATATTCATTCAAATGTTTCTATCTGAAAATCAATTCATTTCATTTTTCATAATAGCGCTCAATGCTAATGACATCAGAAGAATTTGCTAGAGGAACGTGGTGCGCAATTCGAGCTCAGGAAGGCTCTCGACAGATTGTGGACCATTACTAGCTTATCTAAGACCACTTTCTGCCGGGGGAGGAGGCGCTCTTCTCGTGGCATGCACGAGCAGTGGAGCAGCGGCCGATTGAAGGGTGAGGCGAAAATGGTGTGGATTTACTGTGAGAATAATGCAACAAGTTCAAGTGGTTCTCCAGGATTCTCTCAGCCAACTTCCTTTCGTTGCAGAGAAGCATTTCGCGAAGCGCACAGAGCCATTAGAACAATAAAAGCGAACCAAGTCAAAGAAAAAAAAAACTCACGAAGTGACATTTACGGCTGTCCCCGTCCTTACCGGGCTTCAGTTTATACGACTCCCGAACAAAGTCAGTTGGAGATCCATCGGACCACGTTAGACCCCCTTCCGTACGCAATCCTGTCAATGCTTCCACTGGCTTGGCATCACTATATTCAGGGTCTTTGAGGCGATGGATCCTCATGACCAGCTCTGATAAAGAAATCTAGGAGTTACTAAGGCAGTCCACTGCCTGCTCGAATATTCATTTTCAGCGGTATTGCACCACAGCGGACGGCATGGTATGAAAACAGGGCCATCGATGTCTCTTCACTCCATTGTGACAAACTCCGCCCACCTCAGTGCGCTTTCCACCCACCAATAGCATTTCACCTCTTCTATTTGTCAGCTTTACCCATTTTTCCCGGTATCCGGGATTGTTTGGAACCAAAGAGTAAGTTCATTGGCAAACTCTGCCCATCTCGTGCTCCACCCACCAACACAATGCACTTGACCTCTCTTTATTTGCCACTTTCTCCAGGCTTATTGATTGCAGTTGACCTCCCCTCCTTCGTCGACCCTTTTTCTTTTTTTCGGTGTTTGGGACATATTACAACCGAGTTATGAGGATATATCATTAATAGTGTCCATTCATGAGCACGCTCAGCCTAATGTGGGCGGCTCTTTGCTCGGTTCAAATATGCTTAGAGTACCATAGATATAGCCCTCCTAGATCTGTTTTTTCTGTTCCATGAGCTTTTTGGGCCTAACGGAATTACGCATTTTTTCATCAAGCACAGTCCATTCAAAGGACGCTCCTCCCACCGCGGACAGGTCTCACATAATCGACTCATAAACTCATTTCACACTAGTTTTGAGCTGTTCTCTAATCTGACTCGGAGCTTTTGCCCGAAGCGATGTACATTCAGGTGCGCGCCCCACCTGTCATAGTTCGCACTATTCAAACGAAGAGGTTACATTTTGGTTACGGGCCGAGGGAGGGGGTCGCAATTTCAGGAACCCGCAACGTTAATCGCGACGGTAGATGATAAGCGGATGAAGGACTGATGGAGAAACGCTCATAAAGAACATGAAATTATCATAAGCTCAAAACAATTATTCTCTTCCAGGCTCGCCGTTTCGTCCTGAAGTGTTTCTCCGCGTGAATTACTATACATCGTGAAAAAATCTTTCTGTCTTCAGCAAAGCTTTTAGGGAGAGCTCGCTTCGTCGCATCAGAGCGTAGCAGTGCCAAAAACTGAGCAAGTCATGGCAAGATGAAATAGACTTCCAAATGCCAGCCACAGGCGCGTGCGTGGCGTATCCGAGGGCAAGACTTGCTTGTGCAGACCGCATTAGATTCGATTTATTATGCACAGAGAGACAGTTTTAGGCAAATTACGGTGTTTTCTTGAGGAATAAAGAACAGTTGAATGCATCCCTATGAAAGGTTTGACTTCTCGGGGCTGAAATTAAAGTTCTTCGGGACCTAATTTTCTGAGGACGATTCTTCCAGACAACGTAAAACACATAAGAAGCAGAAATCTCGTAGTCTTCAAAAATGTCTTCGCCCCTCCCCAACAAGCTTTTTGAAGGAAGTTATTATTGCTGAAAGCTCAAAAACTCGCATGTGCTGCTCAAAAACCTATGGGAAAAAATGTTCGAACGTGTGATTTTCTCGAAAAATGAACTTTGAGAAAACGGTTTGGTGCTTGTTAGAAAGAGCAAATCCTCTACTTCCTTCCCATGCAAAATGTGAATCACAGAGATGAAAATGTAATGAGTCATGGCCCCTGAAAAACAGTGTGCGACAGAACCCTCAAAAATGTTCGAACGTTATTTTCTCAAAAAATGAATCTCGAAAAACGTGTCACCGAAAGATCATATACTGTACTTCCTTCCTGGAGTGGAGTCGAATATAGAAGATTTATTCCAGAAGGGGCGGAAGTGGTGTAGTGGCAAGTGGCACGCTTACCACGCGAGCGGTCCGGGGATCAAATCCTGGGTCGTGAGTCGCCCGGGCCAACCAAGCCTTCCATCCCTCCGGGGTCGGTTAATTGGTACCAGACTTGTCTGGGAGGATAAAAACACTGACTTGTACATCGGCTGGCCCCCGCAAGTCATTGTATAGGCCACATCGCATTCAAACGCCACTACGAATGTACAAATGGAAGTAGAATGCGTGCCGCATCCCAAAAAGGGATTGATCAACGGCAAATGCTTTATCCTACCAGTTTAGCTCCGCCCGCTACCGCGCGCATTGATAGAACTGACAATCGATGAAGCTTTAGGTTTCACCGCTAAATTATAGCTGCTTCGTTAAATGTATTACTGTCCGTTGCATAGGCTGGGCTGTATCTCACTGTTTGATAAGCGCAGTGAAGTGCACAGCTAAAGTGATGATGTAAACAACCACTATGCGTCGAGTATCGAGGTAATTTAGCGGTCGAATATCTCAAAACGGAATGCCCAGTATTCATTATCATATTTATTCGAGCATCCCATTCATCCTCAAGAACTCTAGAAGGTGTAGCGGTCGAAAGGTGTTTGAGTTTACAATTACAACGCTGAATGAAATGATATTGAAATGAAATGCATTATCTACAATCTGCTCTCTATTTTCTATTTCAAGTGCTCTCTACGTTCGTACGCATATCGTTACTATCAGTCCTCATCAGTCGTTATCACTTTTTGACCCCCACCAAATATGTTCCCGTCCCACCCCCTATATCATGCCCCAAAATCAGCTCCTGACGACTGCTGCGAAGCGCACTATGAATTTCGTGAAATTTGTGTTTCAGCGCCTCTTATCTGCTCTTATCAGTCGTTATCACTTTGTGACCCCCACCAAATATGTTCCCGTCCCACCCCTATATCATATCAAAAAATCAGCTCCTAACGACTGCTGCGACGCGTGCTATGAATTTCGTGACACACACACACACACACACACACACACACACACACACACACACACACACACACACACACACACATACATACACACACAGCGTTTTATATATAGTAGGGATCCTTTTTTATTCCAGAAGACGAAACGAATACAATGAGTACTTTAAGCAGCTATCGGGTTTATATGGTAGTTGACCTGGTCAATATCCTGGTCAAACTGTATTAATGCCAGATCAAACCCTATAAATTGGCGCCTAAAAGGGTGGTCTGTAATTGACTACGGTAGACATAAGAACATGTATACCTACAACACCTCTCCTTTCAGCTAGGAAGAATAGGATTCCTTCTTCGGATCCACCATGAGTCAGGGCGGTGAATGGCGAGTCCGTCGTGAACGTCGAAGTTGTGGTGTCGACGGCGGAGTCAAACGTGATGCAGCATAGTTGTCCTGCGTCATCGGGTTTAGGGGAGCTGGCGTCGTACCATTGTCTAGCGTCGGTTGATCGGTGACGGCAGTGGGTTCCTGATGCAGCGGAAGGAGGCCGAACACGTCCAGCAAGTGGCTTACTTTTGGCGTCGAGTCGCGTGGCCTTGGTTGGCGTGTCGTGTCTATAGTAATTTTCCGCAGCGTACGAGATACGTGGCGTTCCCGAGGCGACGTGCTACGGTACCAGGTGCCCATGTAGTTTTTGCTCCGCGGTAGTCCCTCGACGTCCCATTTTGTCTTCGGAGCATGGCATCATCAGGTCCAGTTCAGTACGGAGTCGACGGCCCAGAAAGTTTTCAGCAGGCGACAGATGACTTGGTCCGGATGGGCAGGGCGTCGACCGGTAGGCCATTAGAAAAGCCTGAAGTGCTTCCGTCGTTGGTTCCTCCCTCTTCAGTTTGGCCAAACCTCTCTTGAACGTATCCACGAAGCGCTCTGCTTGACCGTTGCTTTGTGGATGAAAAGGAGGAGAGCGGACGTGTTTGATTCCACGACGGCGGCAGAAGTCCACGAACACTGTTGAAGTGAACTGCGTCTCATTGTCTGTCGTCTGCGGGTTCCCGAATTGTGCGAAGAGTGTTGTCAAAACTTTGATTGTAGCCGACGTGGTGATCGAATTCATCTGGATGATCTCGGGCCATTTCGAGTATGCATCCACGATGACGAGGTAGAACTTTCCGTCGGGAGATTCCTGCGAAGTCAGCATGCACTCGAGCTCACGGAGTGACTGGTTTTGGCCAGAATTGGAGCTCGGTCTTCTCAGGATTCTTGGCAAGTTGTGCGCAGGTAGCGGTTTCTAATAAGTTTCTCTATATCTGCCTCCATCGACTTTGATGAGTTTGTGAAGCGAATTTAGAACGCAACGTTGAAGGGACTTCGAGAACTCTTGAGGATTGGGCCATAGTGGCGAGCAGATATAGCTTGAGGACTTCCTCAACGGCACGTCGAGGATTCTCTGCCCGGTCAGAGCGATCTCTCGCGCGGACATTCACACTCGCCATGGGCGTGCCGTCTGTGCTCTCCGCGCGGATGTTCACTCTCGGCACTACTCTCGCATGGTAGAGAGCTATGGTCGAGGAAATTCCTCGACCGTTATTCACCCTGGTCGCGAGTCACAATCC